>JAAAKG020136086.1:0-13316 GCA_010014905.2 Druon quercuslanigerum | reverse complement strand
AGAGATTGTCGCTTTAGCCATATTCAAGAGCTGTCCTATAGTCGACCCTCTAATGTGGTCTGTCGGCACATTTATATGGCTAATACGACCTTACATTTTTCTCCGTGCAGTCTTTACTGGAGTACGGCTATCGAAATATCCCAGATCTTTAACCACTTCCGTAAAATGGATAGTGAGATTCTCGATACAAAGGGATGGAAATGATGCTATAGTTTCAAGCGACGGAGATGGTGTAGGTTCAACAAGAGTAAGTCCATTCTTTCAAGCCCAGAGGATAACGTGGTCGATATCCTCCTGGGCTGAAATAAGTAATTTACTTAGTGAAGAAATTGGTCCTAATAAGTCAATTTTGAAATCGTCAGCATATATGTGGTAGCTGCAATGTTTAAGTTCACTTCCAAGTTCAGAGTTATAAAAATTGGAGAGGAAGGGTTCCAGAATGGAGCCCTGATACTACTATTAATAATTCTGTGAGACCGATTATGAAAATAAGATTTAAACAATTTGATGTCGCAGTTTGAAACGTTAAAAATTTTAAACTTTTGTAGGAGTTACTTTTGATTAAACTGTGAGAATGTTAATGTATTTACTAAAATAAAATCAACACCTCCCAGCGATACGGCATCTTCCGGACATCAATATTCAAGAGCAAATTCTTTATCGGTTTGCTGGTCGTCAGGCTTTCCGTAGCCACACAGCATCAAAAGTTTCAAATAAAAAAATTCTACAGCAAAACTTCAAAATGCAAAAATTCTACAACAAAACTTCAAAATGAAAAAAACCATAGCAAAAAACTCAACAAAAGCGCAAAAATGTGATACAAAGCTCAAACTGAAATCCAAAGTTCCGTAATAGACAGTTTACCGGATCAAAATTGCGCTAGCTCAGCCTCTCGATGCACTTCAATTTTCCTGGCACAATTTAATCCTATTTGTCCAAGCGAAAATCCTACTCTAATTTACAAAATAAACATTGGAAAAATTGACATTTCCAAAACAGAAAATTTACCTAAAACTTGTTCTTTGTCCTAAACTAACTAATGTAACTATGTTGATTCTACTTCACGACGTTTACTTAAGCTCGCATTATTCAACTAAAAATAGAGGGACCATTCACTGAGTGAAAAAGAATGACAAGTCATTCCTCACTCAAAACGAGTCAAGAAGAATTTCTTATTATCCGGCCAGATTGGTCGCTGACTACGGTCATTTGCGCTTTTGCGAACGAAGTCAAACTGAGTATTTCTGGATAAAAGTTCAAAATTTTTAAAAATTTGTCTGTTTAATTAAACAATTAATTTGTTTTGTAGAAATTGCATCTTTCTTGGTTAAAAATTACACTGCATCTGAACAAAAGTCTTCAGGAGGGGCGACGTACTCGTCAAAGCCGTTGTTCGGAATCCATGTTTCAACGTAAGAATTAGAGTTACATAACAAAAGCAAACAAAACAAAGAGAAATCAGTCCTTGAGGTATCAGTATAAAAATCCTCAAAATATATTACGAAAAACTATAAAATTGAATAAATTGGAACTTTTTGCGTTGCACCATATGTTGTAACATCACAAGACTATCTCAAAAGCCTTCGAAAAATCAAACAGGACAACAATGACGATCTCTCTATTATCCATTGCTAATTTGAGATCCGTCCTTACTTTAAGGAAATCAGTAAGAGTGCTATGATGCATTCCAAAACCTGATTGCATTGGGTCAGTGGCTTTAGATATTTCGAGAAATTTTAAAAATTGCAAGGGAACAATTTTCTGAAGCAGTTGAGACAGAGTACATAAAATATAAATTGGCCGAAAGTCTTTTGGGGGAAGTAGGTTTAGAAATTTTAGGAACTGGCCATATAACAGCCTTTTTCTAGATATCTGTGAAGATACCGACCTGAAGGGGAGCATTATAAATATGCAATAGAATCGCAAGGATGATTGGAAGGGCAAGTTGTCAATAGAAATAATCTTGCGTTTTTGATACTCTATCAAAGTGTAATAATAACATCTTGAACCCGTAGTTACTTAAGAACTGGATTATCCCGAGAAAAGGCAAGTAATTTCTCTTCTAAATTATTACTAAATGAATGAAAGTAACTGAATTTGTAAATTATGCGTCACTATAAAGCTCGTAACTACGGGTCAACGCTCAAAAATTACGTAAACAGATAAAAATTATGATAAAACAGATGTTTCGGGTTTCAATCGTGTACAAAACTACGAATTTTCCCGACATTTCGTGAACATTGCAATTCACCTCTTCAGGGCTGACCTGAAACTGAGGTATCAGGTTATGCTATTCTTATTTATACTCTCTACGATGCCTGTGATTAGCCAGAGTCCTGTAGTAAAGGCAGTCGTTACGCTTTCCTTACCCTTAGATTCAAGAATACCCAGATATATGTATGACTCGCCCTTAGCCATTGCCTCGATGTAATTTTCGAACTCGTTCTCTAGCTCTGCTGTCCCTAATTCCCATCTTGTTGAGTGCACTGTTTTGCATTTATCTACTCCGAACTCCATGTGGATATCATCGCAAAACTGATTCGTGAAATCGATCACTTTCTGCAGTTTCTGATCTGAAGTAGCATACAGTTCAGGACATCCGTGTACAGCAGGTGAGTCACTCGATGACCATCCTCATTATCATGTATTCTGAATGCATAAGACATGCTATTTAGTGTTTGGCACAACGAGTTCAGCGCTAAACAGAACGATAGTGCACTGAGGGAGTTTCCTTGAAAAGTACCCGTTATAAAATAAATAAAAATTATAAAATGCCCATGATCGAAATACTTAATTCTTGTATCCCAAAGCATCATCGCTCGACTTAAAAAGTCAGACGTTCTGACGGTTGCCACAGCTGCACAGTGTACAAAACTTTTCACCTCTAACGCAGTTTATATTAGTTTCAAATGCATAGGTAAAACTTTGCTGTTGAGATGGTTTTAGTAGTGCATGCAGATCATTTATGATGTTCATCTTTGGCAGAGAATTCCTTTGTATTGGTTGTGCATGTGAGAACTCTAGTAAAGCATCGCCAAAATGCCTTTCAAGTTGATGTAGTATTTCTGGGATTTCGCTGTTCACATCACCCTTATGAATATTCAGAGGTGGTTCTAGTGGATCCGGTGTTTGCTGTTCATTACCACTAGCATCTCTATGTCTTCAGCTTCAATCAGATCTCCGTTGTCCACATCTTCCAAAGGGACTTCATGAATAGGAAGCTGCGGTTCCACTTCTATTTTGATAGTAGCTATTTCGACAGCCGAAAGCAATCTGGTTACAGATATAGTGCGTCTTTGATCTGCCAGATTCTGCTCACACTTTGCCCCTATCCTTTTTCCATTTTTGTTTCAAAACTTTGCACTTTCGTGCAAATTCCTCTTTCATTGTGGTTTCTCACGGTATTTTTGTCGGGGTGGTCGGCTTACCGTTTGTCGCAGATGCTCTTGCTGGCAGGCTGTTTGATTATTGAGATCTGCCTGACCATCTCGCAAGTTTGGTGTTCTTTTTGTTCCTCTTCCTCTTTGTTGTCCACAAAATAATAACACAAAATTTCGGGCAATAATTATAATGAAAAATAGAAATCTCTTGCGGTGATGTTGTTGGTACAAAATTACCGCTGTTACACTTAAACAGAGGCCGCGAGCCTTCAAGGTGACAACAGTCACCTTTGGATCCTTTTAGAAGCAAATTATTTATATTTATTTATGCAGTTTAAAACAATCTGGGTGATCGGATGTTCTTGTTGAGACTTTTCTATATTTCTTATAAGCATTCTCAATTTTTCTCATTTCCTATTGGATTTAGATGGATGGAGCTTTTGGATGTATTTTGTTCGCATACATTTTATTCATACGTAAAGTTTAAAACAAATTGCTCCATTGGTTATTCAAATAACTTTAAAATACCCATTGTTTGCAGCACAGTGCGTTTACTCTAATGAGCAAAAATGAGATCATTTGTAGTATTTTATATTCCCGATAGGCGTCGCACACGTTTAAAAAATATGCAAAAATGGTTGTGGACTTACAGGGGCCAGGGGCCTTTCAACTCGGTGCGTCCTAGCACGTGCTAGCACGCCTGAATATTTTAGGATTTTTTGTATATTTTATGTTGAATAAGAGTATTTAAAAGAAAAGATTTTTGCTCGTGGTGTTGTAAGTTTTCGTGTTATCTCTTCTTTGCTGATACAAGTTTCGCGGTACATATTTGAAGAACATCATTGCTAACCTCGAAATGTATTGCGTAAAACGAAAGTTTTACCTCAATTTAGTACTATTGTATACACAGATGAACAATTGCTGCAAACATACTTCAATAATAATTTTTCTTCAATATAAATTGTACTTGATATAATACAAATGATGGATAATTAAGACGGGTAGGAAAGGGCCTGCTTAGTGTAATTTAGTTCATTCTACTTCCACCTGAAATCGCATTCGCTACATTGTGTGCTCTCTAATTCCTCCTTTAAGTCTCACGTAGTGAACGCGTTGTTGTCTTAAGCGACCTAGTGATGGCCATTTCCCCTAATAAGCTTAATAAGCCCTAATAAACTTTCTTTTTATTTCCTAACTTATTATCACACGAAATGCCACATCGAGTTGAAAATTTGGGCTAATAAATTAAAAGCACTAAGAAAAGTGGGTCTGGTCCTAATTATTATACAAATTTAGGACGAGACCCGCAGTTCTTAGTGCTTGTTATTTATTATCCTATATTTTCACCTCGATGTAGTGCTTCGTGTGAAAATAAGTTAGGAAATAAAAACAGTGACGGTAAGACAGGAATCTGGTCATGTGATCCACTCTTCATATGGCCTGAAAAAAATAAAATAAAATAATTTAAAAAATTTCAAAGAACTGTTTAAAAAATAAAAAGCGATTTTGGCAGGCCATGGAAGCACATGAAAAGTTCTTAAGTGGGTCTTCTGCTTCAATCGGCTTCTCGAAGGCGTGAATAAATACAGTAGGTTCTATATCGAAATGTTTAAAAAAAAGTAGATTCGAAAACATACGTTAATACAAGCCTTCTCTACAAGGAGGCAATGTCAGATTTCCAAGTCCGTTTGCTTCAAATAATAGCATTTCCCGCCTATAATAAGTTCAATGTTTATTAATTACAGAAATTAAATAACTAATCTAAGTGATCAAATGTCTTAATTTACAGCGAAGTACAAGACAGAGTGATGTTAACTGGTCGACATATGGTGCGTGACGTCAGCTGCAAAAACTGTGACTCGAAGCTCGGCTGGATCTACGAATTCGCGACAGATGAAAACCAACGGTACAAGGAGGGTCGCGTAATCTTGGAACGAGCCCTTGTCTCAGAAAGTGATGGAATAGGCGACAATGTGTAGATAATAATATTTTGTGGAGCGCAATAGTTTATAAGAAATACTTTATATAACGGTACTGCTGTCCCTTTTCCTTGGTTTTTGTTAAATTACACAGTTTTTTGTGCTTTAAATATCATTCACTATTCCGAATAAAAATAAAAACCTAGTTTGCATACCCAATCCCATTTGATTTAATTATCTTGAAATATCATTATACCATTATACCCTATTATCACATACTTGGAGATTTTTAATATATACTGGAAAAGGAAGTAGATGCTGTTTATAAACTAAAACTTAAAAGAATTTATCTATTAGAAATTCTGCAATCACATTACAATAAACACTTGTTGTCTAACGAAAGGCTGTTAAAACAGTCATTAACAAGATATTTAAAACAGTCAAAAACAAGACATATTTGTTGATTCTACGGTAAATAGCAAAATCTTCCCTATTAAAATAATCCGCGAGGAGTTTATTCAAGAAGTTTGCAATACCAAGTGGTAAGTTATGGATTCCTTAAATTAAATTTGCTAAAATAATTTTAAAAATTTTGTCCAATAGAAACCTATTCCTGTAAAAGATCATTGCCATGATGTTTTCAGTTGCCATTACGAAAGGAGCCGAATAATATTCTTAAAAATCCCACCAAATTAGAATATTATGAGGGAGGACTCTGGATGACCAAAAACAAACATATGGCCGAATTAATTTGAAGTCTGACTGGCTGTACATGCTCAATAGGGCAAAGTGAAAATCATCAATATAGTCGAATCGCTTGAGCTGAGCTAAAAATATTTGTTCGTTGGCATCCGAAAAAAATAAAAAAAAAATTTGGAAATTGGTTAATATCTTCTGTTCCTTTTTTTTATTTGAAAATTCCAAAAAAATTCCCTATTGCTTCGAAAATTATGGCAAATTTTTTTGATGTACAGTTTTTCTTAGTGAATAATAATAAAAAATTATAAACTAAACAAAGAATGTTGTGCTCGATTTAGAATCTTTCAAAAACTGGCAGAAGAACATGTTTTTTGGATTGAGTCCTATGCTCACATTTTTGAAAAAGTGGAATATGTCGAACCTGAAATTTCTTAAGCTTTAACGAAAGGAACATACTGTTTTGCCGTAATACCACTATCATTTTATTGCCTCTAAAAGCTTGGTGTAAGCAAGTTTTCAAAATCGCTAAAACACGTAATATTTACTATTTTTGCACCCTGGAAACATCACTAAATTTTTTTTCAACAAACAAAATTACAGTATTTTTCTTTAATTGAAGCTAAAGAAGTTCCAGGTTATGAGTTCTTACCTAAAGGACAAACGGCCAATGAAGAATATTATGTAGGAGTTTTACATCGTTTGCGTGAAGAAATTCGAAAAGCGACCAATTTTGTGGCAAAATCATTCATGGCGACTTCACCACGATAATGCAACCTGCTCATGCCTCAATGCTTGTTCGTCAGTTTTTGACCAAACACAACCCCGTATTGATGCCACAACCACCGTATTCACCGGACATGGCCCCCTGTGACTTTTTCCTATTCCTAAAGATGAAGAAACCCATGAAAGGAAGACGTTTTGACGACATCGATGAGATGAAAGCAGAATCGCTGAAGGGGACAAAATTGATACTCACGAATAAATAAATATTGGCAGAAAACGAAAAGTCTCGTTATTTTTTGATCACTCCTCGTATATTAGGGTGTCGCGTAAAACACAAATTTTCGAGAATAAAAGGGCCTGGGGTACCATTCTTTTCATATGTAAGTTAAAAATGAATTTGTGAAATTAAATAAAAATCAAAACAATTTTAATCGAACCGAAAAGACAAAACATATTTAAAAAATCCCAAAAATAGGGTGTTTTCAAATTGACTTCACAAATATGAACCGTATCCATAAAAAAAAACTCGTAGCAAACGCTGTTGGTGACTTTCAAGGAAAATGAAAAGGTAATCGCATCTGTTTTTCATCTTGATTATTAAAGAAACCCTAGAAAAATATAAAATAACTGTCCCGTTCTATAAAAGGGCATAAAGGTCAGTTTTGAACGTGAATCATGAACGAATGGTACCTCGTCTATCGCAACGTCAATAAAAAAAATGTACGCGAAAACCTGTAGAAATATCAGTACAACGGTCAATATTATGACAGTCGTAAATATCAAACATTTCAATCAATCAATTGACAATGAATGGCGTCGTATTCTCTTTGTTTACTTATAACTTGCAAGTTTCAAGTGTAAAACTTTATAAAGTAGCAAATTTGGTTTAATCCCAAAACAACCGTCATCGCAAAAACATAAAATATTTTTCCAAGAAAACATGGTGAAGCAATCAAAATCTTAAGATACCCTTATAACATTAATAGGCATATTGAGTATTACACCAATCCAATTTGGCTTTTCGTCCTCCCGGATTTTTACAAAAAGACTTTGTTGGCCAATCAGGTGCGACCAGTCTCGGTAGGTATTCCGAAATTTCATTTTGCTTAAAACTCATTTTGCCGAAAAATCACTAGATTTACGGACGATGCAGGCATAAATCACAGAGGGGGCTCGATTATGAATTCGGTAAAAATATTTGTGCAAACAGACGTTTGTCAGCGTTTATAAGAGTTCTTTGTCATTTGAATTTGCTTCTACTTTTAAATGCGAGAGAGAAAGTTGAAAAGAGGAAACTGATAAGTAAATATATGATTAGGTAATACTAATAAATATTAGGCAATGTTGAAATAAAAAAGTATGCATACAATGAATGGGTTTATTGTATAGTTAACCATTTCTATGGTTACAAATGTTGTTAAGCTCGTTTAAATTTTGATTGAAATGTAATAATATTAACCTTTATTCAGTAATGAAAAATTTATATTAATATGTTTGAAAAATAATAAGATGGATGGTTTTTTAAAAGTCCATTTGTTCGATAATTAAACCTCGCAGTCCAGGTCTTGAAAATACATAGTCCTCGGAGATTACCGGGTAGAATTATTGGGATAATAAGGCCTTTAATAATCCATCTGGATATCTCAATTTTTTCACTTCTTAACCTTACTTCCTCAATCTGGAGGTCTTGCCATATTATTAGGCCTAAGCTAAAAATTACAATTTTCACATTATTTTGGTCATTTATTGCAAGTACTTTCAGTGATTTGTATGTTTCAAACTCCTAGTTCGTTAGATTCACCAGATTTGACAGACGAATGAGCATATTCTTAGCTGGAAAAAAAGTTACCGTTTATTTGACGGTAAATTCTTCAGATATGAATCTCAACGAGAACGTTTGGGACCTTATGAATCATAAATCAGTAAGCACACTCTTACAACGAAGAAAGCGCGTATTTATATACTCAATGACATTTGGGAAAATTGCCAAGAGATGAAGAAAAAAATAAAAACTAAAAATAGTATGCCCCTTCGCATAGAACAGGTATTAAGGGGCACTCCCTGTAGAACACCCAATCTTAGTCGATTTTCGTGATTTTTTTGGAGGGTAAGGAATGTATATATCTTTTCAGAGGCATTCTTATCATATACTCTATCATATAATTATAGTTCACGAAACGATTTTTGTTGCCTAAAAATAATAAAAAATGGCGAAGATATAAACAGCAGTACCGTAATGATGTCCGGAAGAAAGGCCTGCCTCGTAGGATTATCCGAAACTGCCTCCGCAAAAAAATTAATTGGGATATACACTTAATCACTGGATGAAACAATAATATTGAAAAAATATTTAAACGACCAAATAGGTCACCTCATTGGACGCCTCTAGATTATTTTTATTGCGGTTATCTGAAGTGTCGATTAATCAATACGAAACCCCAAAATTTAGATGAATAACGGCAAAGGATCATAGATGGGTCAGCTCTCATTCCCATTGAAATGATCCAAAATGCTAATGATGCTTTTTATTATCGATTAGCTTACTGTCAAGACAGGAATGGAGAACAATTTGAGCTCTTAAAATAAGATGTTGTGATGATTAATGCTAATAATCAAATGTGAGAGGTGAGGGAGCTCACTTAAATCTAGCACCCCGATCGTGAGCGGCGAGGGTACTCACGTAAATCAAGCACCACAAAGGGGACATACTTTATTACGTCCACGTCGCTGTTCCTGGGTAACGTTAATTGAAAACAAATTGACATGAAATAACTTTGAAGGTCAAATTCAAGGTCACCACTGGATTCCTCGTTCAAAGTTACTCCACGGATGCCCTCGACCTTTTTCGTAAATACCTGATCCGAAGCCTAAAATCCTTCAACTGAAGTTCAAGGTCGTCCTTGGCCCATGTCTTTATGGGGTTATATTAAAAATGTAGTTTTTGCTCAGCGACCCACAACAAGAGAGGATCTGATCTCTCTGTTAATAGCAAATTTTTGCGAGGTTTCTGAGTGTACGTTTCGGATGGAGTTTTAGATTCTGGGAATGCGAGTAAAAAAATGAATTTTTTTTCATTGAGAATTTATTATTTATTATTATGAGCGAGTTGACAACCGTATTCTGTTAACACTTCCCATCTTTTCCTATTCCGAGATCAAGTAAGATATGTCAATAAACAATTACAAAACGAAAAAGACAAGTTGTATTTTTTATTCTAATTTAAAGTTATAGCCAAGACGAACGCAACTTTTACCGACAGTGCATTTTTAGTAGTTCGATCCTGTAGAACTTAGCTATCAGCACTAGCAGCTATTAGTTGGCTTCCTGTTTAATTCACGTCGTTGCTACACCACTTTGCTCCTATTTTTAGCAGTTACCGGATTTTTTTAGGAAAAACCAGTAAGTAACCACATATATGTTCACCGTGAACCCTTTCGGGGTCTAAACAATTTTCAAAGTGCATTTTTTAAACCGAATTACCATCGGCCGTTAGTAAGTTTTGAGTGTTTCATAGATTTTGCAATTTTTTACAACCCGTTCAGACAGCCTTAACATTGCTTAAAATGATATAAATTATCAATTTTTTTCATTGATTCATCTCAAAATTTTTTCCCAGATTTTTTTTATTTATTGACTAAAAAATGTTTCTTGGTGAAAAATTCAACTCTTTTTTTTCGAAAAATTCTGGATCCGTTAATATCAAATATATTGTTTTGAAAGGACAATTTTTTCCAAAGCTTGCCGAATTCAGTTTGAAAGTTTGACAGTTTTTCGTTTGACTCTGTGAAAATACTTTATATTCTTTATAAAATCCTTTATATTGAAGCTTATTACAAAGGTAATATCGAGGGGAAGAAATTGGGACGCGGAAACGCTGACAAGGATATGCAGAGAATGAAAAACTTAGAAATTAGGAAATGAGAGCAATAATTATTGTCACTTACAGTTGCGGTGACAAACCATCGGCTCGTGGCGATAACCGCTAGGCGATTGGTAGACGGCGGATAACCCTCGGAAGTGAGAGATGAGAGTGGTCGACGTCGGTCGGCAGCCACAGTTCCTCTTCTTAAGCAGCACCTTTGTTGGCGATGGAAGGAACGTTGTTGGGCGAGATACCTGTTTCACATTAAATGCTGTGACCATTAGTAGCGACGACAAATTAGATAGCACCCGAGCACTGACCACTAGACGAGACCAGACTAAAAGTAGCAGTCCGAACTTACGATGGCAAGCACGTTGTTCGGCAGTTCGGGGTCCCTCAGCGGGTTTTGCCTCGAGTCGGACGCGGCCAGGCAAACCTCTAGTGCATGGCCGCGCATAGTACCTATTTATGGTGACAATTCCTTTACACCTCCTCCACGCGGGGGGATGGATGTATACCTGAAATACTTTCAAGTTCTCTGTCGAGTTCTTTTATGGTTGAGGATTCTATGTGTATCTCCAGTTCCTAAGTGTGATTATTTGTTTTCCTTTCGTAATTAATTTTTGTTATATTAATATCCAGTAAGTTTCGAATTTTCTTGTTAATGTATTCCCATACTCTTTGTATGTAAGTTTTTCGATCATCTTCTAACGTTGAGTAATTTTTCTGTATCTAAAAGGTATGTTATGGCAGAAAGAATCAGCTATTATGTAAATCAAGTTTGGTATAAGGTTGCGACAAAATTGGCATTTAAAATTCTCTGTTTTATTTCTAAATATTTTTCGACAAAACGCGGTTCCTTCGTTGATTTTTTCTGGCAAGTTGTCCTCCATGGTTTCTAGGTTCCTGTAACAAATATAAAAGACAGAAAGAAAAATGGTTGTCCCTTGGGTTCGTAGAGTATTTCGTTTTCGTTCTTTATAGTGGGTTTGTCTTTGATGTGTTTTTTTAGATACAAAATAAACGTGAGTTTCATGGTTGCCTATAAGATTGAACTGAGAATAAGTACTTAAAAACCATGTTTAATTTAAATTAAACATTAGTGATTTGAATCGATTTTAAATTAAGTAATAATGGTGAAATGTCTTCATATTTTAAGTAGCGACGATACGAGAGTTGTAGTTCAGTATTAGCAATACGATGTTTATTCACAGTTAAGTAGCAACATGGTGTTTTGTGTGCTCCACTTTTCTTTTTTCCCGTAAGTTTTTCCACGCATTATTTGTTTTCGTTAGCATGATTTCTCCATTAACGGTTTTCTTTCCATTTCTCTGCTTTCCATTTGTTTTGTCTCCGTATCCTCCTTGATGGTTTTAGAAGATAGAGTGAGTTCCAGTTTGATAGTCCTCCTAATGCCCCTTTTTTCTCTTTGTTACATTCTTTTGTTGTTGTTTCTTGTTGCATTTTCCAGAACATCTGACGTAGTATGTGGCGGTGAGGACTATAGGTGATATAGTTCTCTGGGACGCCTGCTTTTAGCAGTTTTAGCCATTGTCGTGAATTAGGTCATGCATTACGTCCATTTACATTCTGAACACTCCAATGTAGGCTATTGTTCTAAAATTAAACATTCGTAATGTCTTTTCGTTCTTAATTTATAGTGAGTTAGAGTATTGGGGATCGATTAAGTCAATTTTTTAGTATGAACTTATAACTTATTTTTTTCTTAAAGCTATTGACCTCTTGCTCTGTTGCCATTTTTTAAGTCTAAATATTCTAATTTAAACTCTTTAATGTTTTCTACGCCTGTTTTACATTTTTTTATTGACGCTTGGTAGTTTAAAATCCTTAACGTTTCATTCATTTACCTGCCTTTTAATTTGCTTTGCTTCACAGTTTGGTTACCCTTTTTAAAATTCTGTATTCTCTTTTCCCTGTAAAAAGGCTTGCATTAAAAAGTGTCGACAAATTGCATTAATCCAGTGGTAACGTGAGAAATATTGAATACTTCTGGATCCGGTTTTTGTCCTCTCGTTGTGAATCTCCACAGTAGTTGAAGTTATCTCTTCAATTAAATCCCTTTACGTGTCTAGCGCTGAGAATATTTTTCTGAATACCACAAAGCAACCAAGAAGTAGAAAAATTGTAATCCCTTTCAATTTAGCAAATTTCGCTACTTTTATTTACTGTTTTTCGATTAATAATGAGGTTGAAAGCTTTTTAAAACATAGCATCGGTGCTCTTATGTTAGGATTAATTTCTACACAGAAGGTTCTGGCGAAGAATAATTTTTTCATGATTTTTGTAATTAATAATATTTGAACAATGCGAACATTTTAAAATAAAAAGATTTATTCTTGTATACAATCCCACTAGCCTTGGCAAATTTCATAATTTTGGAGCGCATTCTAATTCTTCAAACGAAAATCGTGTTTTTAATTTATTGAAGGTTACTTCTTGCAGCTCCGATCGGCTTGAAAAGGAATTGGAATCATATTATTTTCGCCGCCTAATGAGGATTAAAAAACGAAGGACAGAAATGGCACTCTTAGGGATTCAAAAATGTTAATACCCTTTAATGGAAGGCTTCTCACCGGGTTATATTTTATATGTTTCCTTCCTAAATTTTATCCGCCTGTCTGTTTATTATTATTAGTATTATTACACCATTAAGCCGTTTCCCTCTCGGGGTAGGCGTGACTCACTCGGTAGGGAGGGGAGTAGTGTGAGGAA
>JAAAKG020136085.1:0-13316 GCA_010014905.2 Druon quercuslanigerum | reverse complement strand
TGCACGGCATCTTCCACAGAAATGTGGAGGATCAGTCAATGTCGTGTGAGCTAACTTTCGCTTTCCTTAAATCACCTTGATTGAAGTCGGGCACGAAGGGTTTCATTTTGGCATGTCAAGATGGTGTCATTTCCACCTTAACATACTGTCGCTACACTTTGAGCCAAGACATTTCCGATGATAGCTGCAGGGCGTGCCATGCACACCCCGAGCGTCTAGGATGCATACTATCTAGTTGTCCAACTTATGCGGGAACGACCTACATCCAAAGGCACAATAAGGCACTAAGAGTGCTTTATTACCATCTCTGTCACTCTTACGGCAATAACCTTGATATCGCTCCGCTAAACGCTCCTAGGGAAATAGAGTCAATTGTCGAGAATGAGAAATGCCGCATATACTGGAACTTTATATTTTCGACAATTATTTCTGTTGCACACTCGAGGCCTGATATAGTTCTCCTTGACTTCGAGGAGCGAACCATGTTCGTTATCGAATTTTCGGCACCAGCTGACAAAAACATCATAGTCAAGGAGAATGAAAAGAAAGAGAGGTATAGAGACCTTGTAAGGGCTTTGCGACGATTGTACCCGGAATATTCTGTTAAATTAATCGTCCTTATCATCGGCGCTCTTGGAGTTGTCAAGCTTTCGCTGGTTAATAACCTAAAAAGCATCTCTGCGCGTAAACAATATGCTAAAAATCTTGCGGGGAAAATGCAGAAGTCAGTCGTCCTTGGGTCGCTCTGTGTCCTCAGGGTGCATAGTTCCTCTTTTAAGTTTTTAGATGTCTTCCTCGACAGTGTCCTCTTTAGGGGGGTTGAAGAAGTTTGGTACTGAACTACTTTGACAGTTGCAGGTCCCCTTGGTGCATGGATTACTTGTCAGGCCCTTTGAATTTGTAAATCACCTTTCCACTAGAAAGATCGCTCTCAGGAGTCGATTCAATCCACATTTCCAAAATGCTGCCACCAGAAGAAGGGCTAGGCTGGTATATCATAGTCGCTCTAGTAGAGTGGTTCCAAAAGTCCACAGAGAGTGGTTTTTTCTCGAGGTGAGAAAGGAATTGAAGTCTTCCTGTGCTGTTTGGAGATTGTGTGCGGAGGCTTTTAATTGCTTGATGTCGACATGGTTACTGGAAAAGATTGGTAAGGGTAGGTCTTTCGTCTGTAAAATATCAGTTTCTAATTAGGAAAGGTTAAATTTTATTTCATGCTGTATAACTGGTGCTTCTTTTGAATAGTGTGTTGCTGCTGCAAACGCCTTATTATCGGTAATTGCCAGACAATGATCCTCCAACGTTAGGACAGATGGGTTTCGGATGATTTGAGAGACTTCTGGCTCCATTGGGCATCTGATGGTAATTTGTACATAATTTAGTGGTAAGATCTACCACTGGTATCCATTGCGAAAGCTGTAAACAAAATTGAAAGTTAATCGAAAATACTTGTTGTCACAGGTTTGGCCATGCTGAGTGAGTAGCCAGCCAAGGCAGGTGGCTTCCAGGTGTGTCTTTCTGACTGGGTTGATTATTTTGCAGTGCTTCATATCTCCTTTGCCTATACACTGTTGCAAGTCAATTGTGGTGTATGAGAGGCGATCTTTGGATAAGGCGATTGGTTTTGTTTGAATCCCATCGAAGATGTAGTAGTTTACCAAGCTGAGAAAGGGGAGAGCTATATATTGTGACACTTCGTATTCTACGGGGTCAGGAATTGGCGCGTGAACTCGATAGATTAATTTATTGTCTATGAATGTTGTTTCGATATTACTTATTCGCATGTACAAAAAGTAGTTATATTCCGTTAATGGGTACGGGATTTCCTGTTGCATGTACTTTTTTATTTCTGAAAGAGATTTCATGAAGTCAGAAGGAGTTCAATGTTCCCTACTATTTTTTAATTTTCTTCTAGATGGATTTCCATTGCGAATAAAGAGTTTAAAATTCTGTTATTAAATATGAGTGCGTTTAGTGCGTATGTGAGTCGACTTGCTGATTCCTTTAGTTGTGAGAAATCCGTTTGTTGCTGCACTTTTATTTCGTCCAATCTTGAGATAGTGGTCTGCAGCAGGCTTGTCTGATTTTTTATTAAAACAACGCTTCCGCGGGAAAATAAATGAATAAAAATAAACCCCGCTTGCAGCGTACGTTTGAGATGCATTCGATGTTTTGGTATCGCCTGGCTAGATGTCCGGTCCTCATCTTCATAGCCTCGATTCCTTTGCGCATATTGCACCCTAAGTGTGCTTCGCATATTTTTCTCATTTCTAAATAATAATCGAAAAAATGTAGGATGTCTTGCCCTATCTCTGTCAGATTTATAAAGTATACCGTATTCCAGGTCTCGTGATATAATTGCGCCTGGAATAGATCTTCTTTGATAATGGGGGACTCCAGGGATTAAATTTCGTATGCTCCTCTGGCCGCACTGATCTGTAATGAAGAAAATGGGTTTTATTCGGAGACTTTATATTTCTTGACTTGATTGCTACAGGCTACAGGCTACAGGCTCAGACCAGGAATCTCTGTGGTTTATGTTTGTCTGAATTAACACTAGGTCTCCTGTCTGGTATACTTCTTCTCTCCCTGTTCTTTGGACTTTCAGTTCGTTGACTTCCTTAGCTCGTGTGATTTTTTCGCGGGCATCCTGCAGTTGAGCTGCATTCTTTTCTTGCCTCTGTTCGTCGATTTCTTCCTGACTCCTCATCTCGCGTTTTTCTGTGCCATACAGAAGTTCTTCTGGAGTGTAAGTGGTCGTAATATGTGGGCTTTGGTTGTATCTTTTTAGTCCAGTGAGTAATCTTACCATGGAGTCTGGGTTATATACAGACATGGCTAACTCTTTAATGATGCGTATGACCCTTTCTGCGATTCCATTACTCTCGGGATGGTATGCTGATATTTTTATTGGTTGTATTCCCAGTTTGTTAAGGAGTTCCATTATTCTTTTGTTCTGGAATACCGGTTCATTATCTGTGATGAATTTCTGGGGAGTTGGGTTTGAATGGAAGAAATGTTGTAGTGCGTTATATACTTCCTCCGTTTTTAGAGGTGTGATCCAGATGTATCGGGTTAAACTATCTTCTATTATTACGTAGTTTTTCCCTTCATACGTTAATTTGTCTGCGTTAAGTATTTCAAAGGGAAATCTCGCAGCCTCGATCATTACTGCATCTGCTCGAATTCTACGTTCGTTATGTTTATTTGCGCATATGGGGCAATTTTCTATATAACGCTGGATTTGCCTTTGCATCTCTGGCCAGTAGTGGTGTTGCTGGATCTGACGCAGAGTTTTATCGAAGGCTCAGTGTCCGTTCTCATGTGTCCTGGCAATGAAATTTTGCTGCATCTGTATCTTTCTTATAATCTTTGGATACTTTTCCTTTATTTGGTAATGGTGCTTGAGTTCTAGAAACCTCAAGGTTCGGTAGATGTATGAAGCCGCTAAGTTGAAATCTTCTTCGGTGGTCCAGTGTGTAATTTCGATTATTCGCGGGTTTTCCATTCTTTCATATTTCCAGATGAGTTGGGCTAGCTTCAGTAAATCATCGAAGTTTCTATAGATTTCTCTGTTGATTCGTAAGTCTGGTTTATTTCTGCGTCTGGCATTATTGATAGGATGATCCTGGAGGTTTTCAAAGACAGGGACGTATTTTCCGATGGGGGTTCGTCTCTTGTTGTCTCTAGAGATTCCAGGTCCTTTAGTACTTTACCTTTACTTTACTTTACCTTTACTTTACCTTTACCTTTACTTTACCTTTACTTTACCTTTCAATGGCTTTTGCGTTTTTTGGGCGTGGGAATTCTAGGACTTTTTCCACATTCTTTTTTCGTGGTTTGATTCCTTCTGATATTTACATTTGTCTGGTTATAGAATGAGTTTGGTTTCCCTTAGTCGTTCGAAATTTTTTTTTTCTTTTCTCATCACACAGTAATTTTAGTGACAGCTTACGCTAACATTAATATGCCAGTAGAATAGGGAAATTTTATCATGCATTTAATGAAATACATGACTAATAACTTTATTTAATAGAACAATCGTGCTATTTGATTTAAATTCAAAGTACTTTGTTGAAAATTATGGTTATTTTGATTAAAATTGTACTAGTTCTTTAAAATTTGGTTTCATTTTTGCCTAAAAATAACCTTTTAAGATAAAAATTTAACTAACTCATGTTTTGTTTATTGAAAATGGGTAATTCTTGCTACAAATTTTATGCACTTTCTTCAAAGTTCGGATTTTGGTGCAGAAAATTAATTCACTTTATTTTGTTTAAAATTCTACTTCTTTTTTTAATCTTCATTTCTTTTAAGGTTAAGATTTAATTAATATCAATATTTAAGCATGGTTTAATTGGCTTATAAATTTATCAGAATTCATGTACTTTTTTGAAAATGTGTATTTTTGTGTAGAAAATTCAATTAAATATTTAGCATTGCACATGTTACGCCGCTGTCTTGCCGCTCAGGCAGTTCTATCTTCTTTCATGTACGCTACTCTTGTATGAAGGAACTGAATAAATAAGACGATCCGAGTGAATCTGATCGTCATCCTTTTTAAAAATACAATTGTGTATTTTTTAACATAACATTTTTTGGCGATCCTGCCAGGATTGTCCTTCAACGATCAAGTAAATCAAAAGAAGACAATCTGGTGAGCGAACCTCAAGATTATTCTACGGAATAATTGTTCTACGGAACAAAAAGAAGTTAAAATAGACTCCAGAGAATTCTACGGATCTCTGAAGAAACTGAGGACTACCAAGTAGTTATTGAAATTGAGTGCTGAACTAAGTAGGCCTCATACTACGTAGAGCAATTACTTGGGGAAACTCAAAAAACTAGAACGGATTTCGTCTAATGCAGAGAAATCAACAAGAAAAACAGTAGCAGCTAGCAGTTACGACCGCCAGTCGATCTTCAATCCAGATAGCAGAGCGGAGGACTCTACGGATTCTACACCAGCCATTGTACGATTGTAATCACTGTAAGTTATTGTGTATCTAGAAAATAAGATAGGTCACAAATCGTAAGAAAATGTTCATAAGTATCAGTCTCCCTTGCAGTCTGTGGAAGGTGACAAATTCTAAACTAATAATAACTGTTTAGTATTTGGCGGAGCAGAGTTTGAACATTTGGGTAGCGAGCGTACTAGCACAACGTGCTTCTCTTCCTTAACAAAGTAAAGAAACTTACTTCAGAATCAACTCTATTGTTATAGCGCGATAAATTGCATTCTGTATGTATTAAAGGTACAAGCAAGTAAAAGCTTAGAAACGCTGCAAACTGGAAAGCCAGTATTTAGCATAAAGAAATCCTGTAGTTATATTTAATACAGATTCACAAAGCGACAATATGACAGACGAAAGACCACAGTCAGCTGACCAATTTACCCAGATCATGAGACAATTACAATCCCTTACCACCGGCACAATTTAGCATTACAAATATAACTACTAGCAAAAATAGAATCAGACGTTTTACTCACGGAAGATAAATCAGAAAATGAGGACGAAGGAAGACTACAGAGAAACTTAGAAATATTAAAAGAAAACACAAAAAATAATCAAGACCAACTACCGCTAGAGGACCCAAGTCCGGCTAAAGAAATCCTAGGAATCATTGATGTACTAAATGGACAAAATGATATAGGAGTAGAGGATTTCATTAGACAAGTCAAAGACGCAAAAACTCAATATATCCAACCGTTATTACTACTCTCTTTAATCAAAACTCAAAAAATAGTTGCACACGCTAAAAATGCAATTAGATTCATCTAAATAGATTCTTATGAAGAATTATTTGACGCCATGAGACAAAATCTCAAGAAAACCACGTCCATACTTACTTTGAAAAGTAGACTCGAGTTCTGCAAACAAGGCGCAACGGAAACAGTTCACAAATATTCTTCTAGATTCAGACAGATTATGAATGAAATATTATACTCGGCTCAGTCACAGTACACGAATTCAAGTGAACGAAAAATAAAGATTAAAATACAGGAACAAGAAGCAACAAGTAGATATATAATTAACCTAAAAAGGAAAATAGGGTTACAAGTCAGACCCTTGAAACCAAAAAATATCTCAGAAGCCCAGAGTTACGCCGCTCAATCAGAAATGTGGATCCGTGAATCCCAATCAGTAAGATAAGCCCCGATTCTACACCACCGCGACCATTTGCCAACACAATCGCAATTTAAACCAGCACAGCATGTAGAAATAGATAGGAGAAACATGTCATGCAACAATTGCTAAAATTTTGAATCCCAATGCCAAATTAAACCACAGGGTTTTCACCCAGGACAATACGTCAAGCGACCTCCGTAAATCAACCAAGTATTGCAGGAACAATCTTCCGAAACGATGCATCAGGAAGAGTATACGGAACAAGAGGAAATTACCAAACAGGAATGGACGAACACGAAAACCATCAGGAGCAAGCCGAATCTCAGCTCTTTGATGCCGGCGCAGCAATCAACGTAATAAAAGAAAAAATAGTACGAGATGTTCCTAAATTCAAATTTAGTAAAAAAATTCATAATGGGAAATGCGAACATCACGCAACGATAGTCTGTTACATTAACTATTTTGGGAGAAAACATCTCTTACACGTAGTATGATCGGACATTCCAAGCATCGAGAAAGGAATTTTGGGACAGCCTTTTTAAAACAAATTTGATAAATATCTAATCACCCCCGACTACGTAGTAGTAGATAACAACAAAACCCCGTTAATAAGAGAAGGCAACTACTTGCAAAATAAAACGATAACATTATGCAAAATTTCAGTAAACGAAAAAGACCAAGACATTTGGGTCGAAAATCATGACGCCATACCCTGGAATCTACCACATAAAGAACGGACAAGTTAGAATTCCATATTTTAATCATCACAAACATCCGGTTAAGATACCAGACACTATGAAGTACGATAAGATAATTATCTGACGACCAGTTCCAAACTCCACAAAAACAAGTGACGCACACGATAAGTCACTCGGAAATCACCAGAGATTAACTGAAGTACTGAGAAATACGAACCTTAGTCACCTCGAACGACACGTAAGGAATTATATCATGAAACTGATTACCGTCTACCAGAAAGTCTTTTCATTGTCCCACGAGCCCCTTCCATGCACTAATCTAACGGAACATGAGATCGTATTGAACTTAGGCAAGACCATTAACCTACCTTCACACAAATTACCACAAAAGCATCACGAGTTTTCTTTAGAAGAAACGCAAAAATTATTAAACAAAGGAATTATTAGGCATTCGCAATTTCCTTTTAATTTACCACTCCGGGTTGTACCCAAAAAGGAGATAAACTTCGAATGGTCTTTGATTACCGACAAATTAACCAAGAAACTGATCAAGATGTCTACCCACTTCCTTTGATAGACGATATATTAGATCAACTTGGTAAAGCCAGATTCTTCTCAGCATTCAACATGAGTGCTCGCATTCACCAAATTCCTATGGAGGAAGGAAGTAACGAGTATACAGTATTCTCAACTACTCAGGGGCACTTTGAATACAATAGAATGCCTTTTGGTTTAAAGAACGCCCCCGCTACATTCCACCGCCTAATGGACAACGCCTTCAGAGGACTGACTGGGAAAAGCTGCTTTACCTATATCGACGATATCGTCATATTTGGTAATACACTCGAAGAGCACAACAGAAATTAACAACTGATGTTACAAAGAGTAAAGGAGTTAGGACTCCGACTAGAGCCCACAAAATGCGAATACTTAAAGCCCGAAATGGAAGACTTAGGTCATTCAATTACAGCCGACGGAGTAAAACCTAATCCAGCAAAGATTGAAGCAATTAAAAATGTCAAGAACTTGACAACAGTAAAGGACGTGCAAAGCTTTCTAGGCCTAGCAGGATACTATCGCAAATTTATCAAAAACTTTTCCAGTATTGCAAGACCTTTAACTCGATTGACTCAGAGGGAAATGATTTTCGAGTGGACATCTGATTGTGAGAAAGCATTCTATGATTTGCTTCATGCTTTGACAACAGCTCCTGTGTTAAGATTCCCAAACTTTGAGGAACAGTTTATCTTAACCACTGATGATCCAATCATGGCTTGGGCGCTGTACTCTCTCAGAATGGTCACCCCTGTCTTTTCATTTCCCGCACGTTAAACAAAGCTGAAGAGAATTATACCACTTCAGAAAAGGAATTGTTAGTGATAGTGTGACCATGAAAAGGTTACGCCAATACCTTCTCGGAAAAACCTTCAAAATACAATCGGACCACAAAGCATTAGTATGGTTGCATAACGTCAAGGATCCAAGTTCAAGACTTCTACGATGGAGACTACGTATGGAGGAGTATAAATATGAAGTAGAGTACGTCAAGGGTAAGGAGAATAAGGTCGCCGCTTGCTTATCACGTCTTTTACCATTAACTCTCGACGATTGTATAAAGGATGCAGGCATACCTGATGAACAACCAACAGAAGAAGAAACACTTCGGATTAAAATATTCGATACTCTTGTTACAACCTCCAAAGAACCAGAGAACGAAGTGCCAATGGAATTAGAAGAAATCGAAAGCATACTCTCAACTATATACGAAAAATGCACTGATTGGAAAAAAGATCCAAAAGACTCAGGCAAAATCAAAGTTAAACCAAACGCAACAGGCAAACTTTGGAAATAAATAAATAAAGACAAACTAGGTCCATATAACAAAAAGGAATGGCTATCACAATTAATAGAAATATCAACAGAATTACGAGACAAAGGATATAAAATCTTACGGATAGCCATAAACAACCCATTAGTATCTCCCTTGGAAAGAGAAACTATACAAACAATGATAGAATACATCTCAACGATGTATGCAGACGAAAACTTCCATCTCTGTTTTAATAATATTGGAGAACTCACCAAAGAAGAACGGAAATCCATAATGAAAGAAGTCCACAAAGGAAATCTGGGAGAACATAAGACATTGGATCAAGCCCAAAAGTTAGGTCATTGGATTGGACTAGACAAAGACGTTATCAAATATGTGAAAAAATGTCCGATATGCCAATTACACAAAACAACGTGCATCCGAAATCAGGCTGAAAGTATAATTCCCAAAGTCCCGCTAAAATCAAATGATAAAATAGCATTTATGGCCCTTTACCTACAACCAAGAAAGGAAATAAATACGTGCGCTAAGCCTTCAAGACCGACTGACAAGATATACAATACTGATACCACTCAAGGATATCGACACCGCAACGCTAATCGGAAATTTCATAGAACACTATATATATATATATATATATATATATATATATATATTTGGCGCTCACAGATAAAGGAACAAACTTCGTTTCGGAATTAATGCAAGATTTTGAAAATTCATTAAAAATAAAGCACATCAAAACAACTGCATATCATCCGCAATCTAATGGAAACATTGAACGGATGCACTCCACTCTAACGAACTTGATTAAAACTTCTTGTAACGAAAACAACAGCGAATGGGATGAGAATATGAAATATATAAATTTAATTATAAACACTATGGTAAACGAAAGTACTGGATTCTCCCCATACCAGTTAACCTTTGGTAGAGAACCAAACCTCCCATCCACAATACCAAATTCCCCAAACTTAAGTATGAAAGAAGTTATATCAAATGGAAAAGGAAACACGATGAGAACATGAAACGTGCCAAACAGAGAATTGAAATTGAGACTGAAAAGACAAAAAAGAGGATACACAGTGACATAGTTCGAAAACATCCATTATACGAACAGGGGCAAATGATTAAATTATTAAACAACAGCAAACGAAACAAATTAGTCCCTAGCTGAAAAGGCCCGTATAAAATCGTGAAAGTTTTAGACAACAATAATCTTGGAATTAAAATCGGTGACAAATTAGTCAGAGTCCATCTTGATAATACAATGTCATTTGTTTTAGATGAGGAACCTGATCCTACTCCTGGCACTAGCCACGATAATTACAACTAATTTTACTGCAAAAGCAATTTAAAAAAATATATTCATAGAAGAAATTGCGAAAATACACATGTACCATGACACTTGGAAACTCATAATTGGAATAAACATGACTTCAACTACAAACAGAATCGCTACCATCAGCAAAACCATCAGTTTAATAAAAACAGCATGTAAAAACATATGCACGCCACAACAAGAGACTAAATTCCTAGAAAATCGTTTCAATCTTTTATTACAAAAGGAAAATATATTAACAAAGCTTTTCGGCAGATAAAGAACCAAGAGAGGACTCATAAACTTCGTCTGTGACATAACAAAAACTCTATTTGGAACATTATCTAACTCTGATTTAACTGAGATCAATAATGAATTCGACTAAATATATAGCGAAAATAAACAACTAGCCAAAGTAATGACAAACCCCACCAAGATCCTTAAGTTGATATCATCAACAAATCATCATCTCATGATCTAAAAATGTTAGAATTACTGAAGAAGAAAAAGATTTGGCCAGGAATATGGGTACCAATGTCAACAGGAATTTTCGGGATAGTTATATAAATTTCAAATTTTTCACAGCCGCAATAATGATTGACGAAACAACCGAAGACATAAATACAGCTATAGACGCCATAGCAGATGGTAAACACGGCATCCCTCATCCTCAGATCTTCACTCCAGCGATCTTGAAACAAACCATACAAGATTTTGAATATTCTCATATGGCAAGATACCACTTTGATAATGGCGAAGAGAATTATCAACACTTGCTCGACATTAACGAAATAAAAGTAGCTATTATCAAAGGAATATTTACCTATATCATACAAATACCTGTTCTAGAAAAAGCTGAAGGATCCCTTCAACACATTGTTCCAATTCCAGAAGAAATACACAACATCCACATGTCTTTAATCCCTAACCATGACTATATAATTAAATATAAAGACTCGTATATCCCGACAGACCTATAAACGATACAACGTTGTAAAGAAATCGACAAATATAAAATCTGTAGAAGAAACCAACCAGATATTATGTTGTACGACACCGATGCTTGCGAAGTCAGAATACTAAATCATAAGGAAAACACACATCGGACACATCGGAATACCTACGAAAAAATTCAATTTGGATATATTATGCAAAAACGATTTGAAAACATTAGAAATAAATGTAGCTACTATAATAACCGGTAGTCACTGTAAACTATAAGACAAACCACGATATATTGGAATTAAACTCAGATATAGAATATTATACACATACTTGGTTTAATGTAACTTACGATGCAAATTTTGATGTTAACGACGTTAGTCACTTAAAGACAAAATAATTACAACTGCCCAAGCAAATTAATAACAACGAACTTCGCCAAGCACGAATCAGCTTGGATGACACAGGAAACATTCTCTCTAACACAGCCAAAGACAGGCGTCTCCGTACTTAGAAAGAAACTAGTCTAGAATACTTACAGTATGCAGGATATACAGCACTAGCTTTAAGATTACTCTATGTACTTCAAAGAACAGGATTATTCGAATATCTGAAACAACGTATTCCATCGAAATTCTGTTTTATTTGCATAAAAAACAAAGTTGATATACGACATAACGTAGTATCCTACCATGCGACAGTAGATACCGAACCATCGGCCCCTATACTTAAACATAGAAGGGTTCAATTTTAAGAGACTAAAATTATTTTAAAGGGAGGGTTGTTACGCATGCTTATCTCGTTACCCCTACCCCTATCCATAGCATATATAAACCGACACCACTTGCCACCCAGGCAGTTCTATCTTCTCCCATGTACGCTACTCTTGTATAAAGAAACTGAATAAATAAGACGATCAGAGTGATTCTGATCGACATCCTTTTTAAAAATAAAATTAAATATTTTTAAGCGTAACATACAGTATTATAGAATTTTTATTTCAAATAAAATTCATTCAATTTTTTTTGTCAAATAATAGTTATACTTTCAAGTGTAATTTAAGTAGATTGTTTGTAATTATTTTAACATTCTCATAATAATGACAAGTTATTTTTTTATGTGAACAATTATTTTCTCGGATCCCAATTAAATATGTCGAGTTCTTGAATGTCCCTGACACAGAAAAAATAGTTTCTACGGCGGTGTCTGTCGTCGTTGTAATTTGTAAATACGGAAACATTCAAAAGAATTATCCAATTGGATTGCCATTTTGCATACTTTATAAAGGCGTGTAAGAAAAGGACGAGTGCGTCAGACATCTATTTTAGACATACAAGATTATCATCACATTTTTTTGATTTTTTTTTAATCGAACATTCAAATTTTAATCGTACAACAAATTACGAAAATTTAAAAATTCCAGGTTGCGATCAAGCTTTGAAAAATACAAAAAACATTAAAACACAAAAATTGTAGACTTAAAAAATATCTACAAATTTGTTAGAATCTACTTTTTGATAGAATATTTATTTTTTATTTTATTTGTAAAAACAAAATTAGAAATAAAGAAATTAAATTTTTGGACTAACGACACAAGCTATGAAAAAATGAATGGATAAAAGTTGCTCATCCGAAAAAGAGCTACAAAATTATCATTATTAATTTTTTATTAGGACGCGTAGGTTTTGTTAATATGAATTTATTGAAAAGAAAAATTCTTCATGGTAGAAGGAAATAAAAATTTGTACAAAATACAGAGTTCTGACTTTGATTTTAATTATTTCGGTTTCTAGATGGGATAATCAATTTTAACTTTACAGTTCAAAGTTATGAAGAAAATTCATTGTCCATAGCATACCGTATCCCCGCCCTTTCCTAAAATACCCCGCGAGTAAGGTACAGAGAAGTGATGTCAGCTCTTTCTGAACCTTCAAGACAGTCAACGAAGGATTTTAAATGGAAAAAAATTATAACAAGCTATATAGCTGTTAAAACTCTTCCTTGGGGGGTCTTAAGACAACTCCCAAAATTCAGTAAATTTGGGGTGGGGGAGCTCGAGCCGCCATCTGCCAATATGGCGGCTAAGTTCACGTTTTTAGATTTTCCTTGGAAACGGCTGTTTTTATCGCAAAAATACTTATGTAATAAAACACTCTAAATCCTATTCTGTATAAAAAAAGGTTGTATAAAACATTGCCATAAAGTGAGCAGTTTGTCTGGAAAATTGAAAAGATTCAACCTTTCTTAAAGTTTCTTCTTTTTGCATTTGTGAGCGATCGCTTCAGTGAAAACGAGTGCAGTTTATTGTTTCGAGCATGACTAAAGGTAATCTATCGTGCAATACCAATAATTTTGCTGTAGCTATATTATTTATTTAATGCTGCAAATTATTTTTACCA
>JAAAKG020136084.1:0-13317 GCA_010014905.2 Druon quercuslanigerum | reverse complement strand
CCCGGACCTCTGAGGTGAAGTCCGAGCGTCTAACCAACTGAGCCACCGATTATTATTATTATTATTATTATTATTATTATTATTACATCGTGTGATAAAAAAAAGGAGACCAACAACACTACTTTTTCGGCTGATAAAAACTGTGAAATTCCTTACCAAGTGATCGAGCTGTTGAGGTGACGAGTGGGAATATAAGGAACTGTGAGGGCCCACAGGACCGAGTTGAAGGGCAATTTGACTCTCGGCGTGATTCCTCAGTACGTTTATGGCATCGTCCAGTCGCTCCTCCATCCGCGTACCCTGTACCAACAGAATACCGAAACACCGACACGATTACACACCAGTTATGCGCAAAAAGCTGCAATTATATTTAAGAAAGGGAGAGAGAAAGAGAGAGTCATAGAGAGAGAAAGGATCGATCATTACAGAGAGTAAGAGAGCTGGGCGGCCATTCAAGACTCACAAAAATATTCACCAATCATTTCCCGGGTTTCAAAGATTTCTCGCAGTCATCTGAATTGTAACGTAAAACTTTACAAAATTAAAAATTTATGAATCGGGATGTGTCGAGCGATTCTGCGAAACAAAATTAAAGGTCTTTTTCAAGCTTTCCAGATAAATAAAATAACCAAGTTAATCCAAGTTTCCTTTTTTTTTGCATCAAATGATGAAATAAATGTTTATTATAAATGTAGAAAAAATATCTATTTCATTTTTTCATGGCCAACAATCACGAAAGAAAGCTTAGTTCTTTGAAATCTTTGTGAAATTTTTCTGAAGTCGTATTCGTTTGAAATTACTGAAATATATATGAAATATTTGTGAAAACTCGCTGAAATTTGTTGTAATTGTTTATAATTATTGGAATATTTAAAATCTTAGTTAAATCTTTTGAAATATTATTTTAAAAAATTGTATATCCTTTAAAGTATTTAAAATGTTTTGAAAACTGTTTCACTGTACCCTTGTGAAAATCTTTCAAGTCCTTGAAACCTTCGAAATCTAAGAAAAGTTTGTGACATCTTTTTAAATCTTTATGAAATCTTTATGAAATCTTTGAAATCTTTCTGTAATCTTTGTTCGTTTGAAACACTAAAAATGTTTTTAAATGTTTGAATCTGTTGTACTGTACCGTTCTTGAAATATTTGAAATTCTTTAACTCTTTTGAAATTCTTTAAAATATTTTTGAAATCTTCGAAATCATTGGAATATTTAAATTTCTTTGTCAAATCTTTTGAAACCTTGACATTTTTAAAATTGTTTTAAATCTTCGGAATAATTTGAAATCCTTGAAATCTTTTGAAATTTTTAAAAATATTTGTAATTGTGAAATCGTTTTTAATCTTCGAAATTATTTGAAATCTTTTGAGACTCTTTAAAATATTCGTGAAATCTTTTTTATTCGTTCTAAATCATTGAAATATTAAAATTTCTTTGTTCAATCTTCTCAAAATTTTTTTAATTGTTTTAAATCTTCGAAACAAATTGAAATCATTGGAATCTGGCGTAATGAACCCTTTTTGAAATATTTGAAATTCTTGTATTCTTTTAAAATACTTCAAAATCATCGGAATATTAAAAAAATTTTATGTGATATCTTATGAAATCCCCTACAAAATTGAAATCGTTAAAACAATTTTTAATATTTTGTAATCTTTGAAATCCTTATATTCTTTATAAATCTTTATTATTTATTTATGAAATATCTAAAACTTTTGTGAAATCTTTTTATATCTACTAACGAAATTTGAAATTGTTAAAAAAAATTTTTAATTTTTTTAAATCTTGGAAATATAGTTCACTATACCCTTTTGAAAAACTTTAAATCCTTGAAATCTTTCTAGTTTTAAAATCTTTGTGAAATGTTCGAAATCTTTGGGAAATTTGTGTAAAAACATTCAAACTTAGTGTACACGCTTTTGTCGAATCTTTAAAATCCTTGAAATATGATGAATGCCTTTAAATCTTTAAACTTTAAAAATATTTGTGAAATCTTGATTGAAATTTGGTGTTTTGGTGTGCACGCCTTTTTTAAATCGTTGACATCCGTGAAATGTTTGTGAAATGTTGCAAATATTTAAAATATTTTGAAAAATTTCGAAATCGATAGCAATCTTTTGTAACCTTTTGAAATATGGTGTACATTTAAATTAATCTGAAAAAATTGAAGTATTAAAAGACTGAATTCCAATTCTGCAACTTTTCACAATTAAAATTTAAAAACAAACAAATTTTTACATTGGAAAATTGAGCGAAATGAAAATGCTCAAATGAATCCAATCATCGAAGCCGAACAAACATTGAGATGTGGTTTCGAGTAAAAAAAATTGTAATCGGTTTATATCTTTTGTTCGTTTATGGATTTTAAAAATTGAAAAAGATTTTCACAGGGGCGACAATATTATGGCCATATCTTCATATATAAAGTTTTTTATGGTGAAAAACTCTAAACAATTAGAATTAGAATTTTCAAAAAGGCGTACATAAACTTATAATTTCTTCAGTTTGAATTCAAATTTTAAAACATAATTTTTTATTATTTTTCATTGCTAAAAAGTGAACTTATAAAAAAAATTCGCCACAATCTACTGGGGCCCAAGTGCAAAATGTCATTAATTATAAATACTTGAAAAATTAAACCTTCATTTATAAATTATAAAACTTTGCGAAATTCAAAACCAATTTTCTATACTTTCATCTAGAAATACTGAATTGCAAAAATTAAATTTTTTAACATTTCGAATTACATAATGAGAAATTTAGACAAACGAAGTAGATAGCCCAAGTAGATCCTCGAAAACTAACCAATTTTATCATTATTATTATTACACAAAACGATATAAAATGACATTCAAAGTGAAAATGTCATTTCTCGCTCCACTTGGCCACCCTGAAAGACGCAATCGGGAAAGAAAGACAGGCCTGTAAAAATTTGCTGTAAAATCTCGCACGATTTTGTACACTGATGGTGCATTAAATGAAAAAAAAGAAAGGACAAAGAAAAGCATGCACTTGTTAATGAAATCAGTATTGGCTGAAAGTACAAAGTAAATCTGAATTTCACCTCTTCTGAGAATCGATCCCTATGTTATTGATTAACAAAATATAAAAAACCGCCACCGTTAGTAGACAAATAAAGAGAGGTAAGCAATGCACGTTTAACGACGCCGAACTATTTTTATTATACACAGGGACAAAAAAAAACATTGATGGAAGGGGTGTGAATGGATGAATTTGAATCTGCGAAAATGAGCGTCGTCGTTTAACGTGCGGGGGATGAACAACTTAGATTAGGGAGAAAACAAAAATGAATCGGCGATCCTCACCTCGGCGTGGTCGCGAAGGAAGCCAATGGCATCGTCTAACCTCTGCTGTTCAGGCGCCGGCTTCACACACAACACCAACGCAACAACAAAACCAAAAAAAAAAGAGAGAGAACAACCAAATCAACACAACGTACACAAACAAGGGCGGAGAGAAAAATTAAACCAGTGCGAAAAAATGGCTTGTCACGATTCGATGGTGAAATGGAGGTGAGCAACAGTTCGTTATGTTCATGTCGAAAAAAAACCTCTTTCGGCGTGGTCGTCTATTAAACCACAATCTGGCATTGGTCGCATAATCTAAAAAAATTTCTTTTTGAGTTGACACATCGCTTTGGTAAACATACGCGGCACACAAAAAAAAGGATTAAAGGAAAATATTACGAGATGTGCGTCGCTTATTTGAATCATCGACGCACATCTCGCGACAGTTCAATGTTTTTCCAAGGTACAATTTTTCAAAGAACAGCAACATTGAATTATTTCGCAATTTTTTAAACATATAGCTCGGAATATGTATACAGTTTTGCGAGTTCATTATCAATGTTTTTTTTTCTTCAGTTTCTAGGTATTAAATTAATATGTTTAATTCATAAAAATCTTATAGATAAATTTTTAACCTAAAGGTTGAATCTTCATGTAAAAAGATTAGTTGTCTACTGGAAAAAATAGATGCATTTTCAGTTTTTTAAAAATGTATAACTTTGAAGAAAATAGCTACATTTTCAGAATAAAGATAATAGATAAGAATAAGATAAATTTTCAAAGAAGAAGATTAATTTCCACCAAAAAGGACGAAATAGTTGAATTTTTAAATCAAAACGACAAATTTTCAATCGCACCGTTAAAGTTTAAACTAAAAATAAAGTTTTCTACCAAAATTAATGAAATAATTAAATTTCTAGTTAAAAAAAAAACTAATTTTCTATAACAAAAAAGGCAACTTTTCAACTAAAGAGTTGATTTTAAACTAAAAAGATTCATTTTCAAACAAAAATATTAGCTTTTTACCAAAAACGTCAATTTTTTAACAAAATATATACATTTTCAGTAAAATAGTTGAATGTTCAAATAAAAACAACAAACTTTCAAACACATTAAAATTCCGCTAAAAGGATCAATATTTATCTGTAATACATGAGTTTTCAACCAAAAACATTAATTTTCAACAACATGATTATTTTCAAACAAGAAGATTAATTTCAAAACAAGAATATTAATTTCCAAACAAAAAGATTAATTTTTGTTACCAAAAACGTAATAATGTAATAATTAAATTTTCAGTTAAGATTAATTTTGCACAAAAATTTGCAATCAAACTAATGAATTTGCAACTGGAATAGATGAATTTTTAACAAAAAAGTATATCAATTTGCAACCACATAGTTAAAGTTTGTACTAAAAACGGTCAGTTTTTAACCAAAAATGGACGAATTTCTGAATAAAACGATAGAATATTAAAAGTAAATAATCACTTTTTCATTCCAAAAAAGTGAAGTTCTGAACAAAAAATACAGTAGCTGATACTTTAATAAAAAAGTATTAGTATTTTTAATTAAAAAACAGCCGAATTTTCAACGTCAAGTCAACTTTCCAGTCAAGCGAGAGAACATTTTTCGAACATATTGTTGAATTTTCAACCACAAAGATAAACGAACAAGATTAACTTTCTACCAAAAAGAACGGAATTATCAACAAAAAAACCGAATTTTCGAACACATACTTAAGTTTTGAATTAATAAACGATCCATTTTTTGACGAAAGTAGAATAGCTAAATTTTCATTAAAAAAAAAATAATAATAATTTCAAAACAAAAAATCGAATTTGCAACAAAATAGTCAAATACAACAATAAAAAGCTGCTTCTGCAAAAGATATTGTTATTCAATTTTATATTGCAAATAAAAAAAATTAAGAATGCTCTCGAAAAAATTCCCTGACATTTTCCAGGATTTTCCAGGTACATCAAAATTCCCTAACAATTCCAGGTTTTCCAGGTATACTAGACGCCTTGATTTTACATATAAACGCAAAAGAGTTCACACAATAATACTAAACTAGAGAATATTAAGTACCATCAAAGAGATGGTCGCGAGATGTGCGTCGCTGTTTCGAATCAGCGACGCACATCTCGCGGACCTCTTTCTGTATGCCTGTTTTTTGGGTGTCGCATGTGTTTACCAAAAAGCGAGGCGTCAACTCAAAAATCAGATTCATTAGTTCAGAAGACCATTGCCAGGATGGGTCCCTCTTTTAAACATACGCTCCGGGAAAAAGATCTTTTAACATGAACAAAACGATTCAAAATCGTTGAATTACCGAGTAAAAGCTTCTGTTAATCTGTGCTTGTGTTAGCTCGACTCGGAATGCATACACTAAAGGTTGACCGTGTTAAAAAAAAATGAAGGTCAAAGTGCGTGTTGTAACATATACACCCCCCGTGTTTCCTTCACCTCTCAAGATCGAAAACTGTATCGATTCCAGATGTTCAAATGAGGTGATAATATACTATTGTTGTTGTATAATCACAATACGGATGGATACAACAGCAATATTCATCCACTATTTTTTTAATCTGATGAATTTTAACTTTTAGATTGAAATTTCGGAAGGATTGTGCTATTAACGATCATGATTACTGCACATTGTAGTCGTGCGAGAGATTAGTTAAGCAAATCGTGAGAATCCACATACGCACGCAAATCATATCGAAACTTGAAATCAAGATAAGGTAGGGGGGGGGGGTGAAAACGGAAGCAATTGTTATGCAATGAGTGTGTTCTGAGACTATTTCTGACATATAGGGAATGTGATAAAAAATGTGGTTCATGTGCGAAAATTAAATTGAGAGGCCAGAAATCAGAGATTAATGAAAAAAAGACATTTAAAAAAATGGAGCGTAATAATAGTACAAAAAGGAAAAAAAAAGATTTTTTTGCATTGAAATGTTAGTGAGCGAATACACACCATGTGAATTGTCCCCCGATTGGGATCCGCTGTGAAGTGAGGCGAGACTGGAGCTGCTCCGGGCGCCCAGCCAGGCGCCGAGCCTGTCAAGGGCGGTGGCGAACTCACCGGAGTTGAGGGATTACTGCTATAACTGGATACTGATTGGTCCGTGGGGTAAATCTAGGGATAAACCAAATTTTCTATAGAATTCGAAGCAAAAAAGATACATCCTAATTTGAGGAGGTGCTTCTTATTCCCTGACAAAATTCCAGGTTTTTTGCGAAGTACAATGATTATTTTCTTAAAAAATTATTAATAAATAATTACAGAATATTCCTAATTATATTAGTACCATCAACTAATTAAATAATTAAATAATACTAAAAATATAATCTTCTTATACTTCAAATTCAGTACATATTATTTAGGTAAAATTAATTTGGGTACTATATTAAATTCAACTTAAACTAAATAGTTGTACTTTGAACTACAAAAGACAAATTTGTTTAATTTAATGTGAAAAAAAATTATTTAATTTTCAGTTTAAAAAATTAATTTTCCACACACAAAAAGCAACTGAATTTTTCAATTAAAGTGATTAATTTTCAACTAAAATTATGAATATTTAACTCTAACACTTGACTTTTCAAGCAAAAAAAAATTAATTTTATACTAATAAAGACGATTTTTCAACAAAATACATGCATTTTGAATTAAAAACGATATATTTTCAATCAAATTTAGAATAGTTTAATTTTTAGTTTAAATTAAATCATTTTTAACTAAACTGATGCATTTTTAACTAAAATGATGAATCGTTAACAAGAATAGTTTATTTTGAAATCAAAAACGGGAATTTTCAAGCAAAAATGTTAATATCAAACAAACAGGAAGTTTAGTTTCTACAAAAGACAAATTCTCAAAAACATACATGAATTTTCAATCTAACTGTGTCATTTTAATCTCTAAAAGATCAGTTTTCAACCAAAAACGGAACAATTTACTTTTCCACACAAAAATGTTAGCCAACTTTATGAATTCTCAACTAAAATGATGAATCTGCAACTGGAATAGAATAATTTTAAACAAAAATAATAAATTTTCAACAAAAGAGTTTAACATTCAAAGTAGTTTTCTTTCGACTAGAAAGATAAATTTTCAACTACGAAAATAAATTTCTACTGAAGAACAAATACGATTTTGAACAAAACACATGAATTTTTCAGTAAAAAACATGAATTGTCAATCAAAAGATGAATAGTTATATTTGCAGTTTAAGAAATTAATATTTAAACAAAGGGATGAATTTTAAACCAAAATAATGTGAATATTCAATTAGAGTAGTTACATTTTAAGTTAACAAACAAACAAACAAATTTCCACAAAAAATAAAAAACCTTATTGCAAAAAATCTAATACATTTTCAAACAAAGTGATGAATTTTCTACTAGAATTATGAATCTTAAACTGGCATATTTGAATTTTAAATAAAAAAAGAGAATAATTGAATTGTCAATAAAAAAATGAATTTTTAACTAAAATTATGGGATATTAAACTGGAATTGTTATATCTTAAGTTTAAAAAAATATTTTTTCAAACAATTTTTTTTAAATACAATAGCTCATTTTTTAATCAGAAATTAATTTTTAATTCAGATGATGAGTCTACAAAAAAAAGAAAATTGAATTAAATTTTATTTTAAATAGATTAAAAATGCATCAAAAGCTTCCAAATTTTATTTCAAAATCTTGAGAAATGTAAAAGTTCTTTTAAATTTATTGAACTTAAAAACTATTTTTGAAGTTTTTTTAGAAGTTCTAAATATCTTTTGAAATGAATGAAATTTTTCCTACAAACTTAAAAAAATTTCCTAAAATCTTCTAGATTCTTTTTTAATAATTTTTGAAATCTTTTAAAATATTCTGTTAAACAACTTTTTCAAAATGTAAAATAATTTTCAAGTTTCCTAGGAATTTTAAGAAAATGTTTTTATTCTTTTGCCTTTCACAATTCTGACAAAGTTTATAATGTTTTCTTTTTTAATTTGCATACATCTACATTTTGTTTTACATTAAGCGGTGGCTATTTGCACCGAAATTTCGGTACAAGTAGCGGAATTTGGTCAGTACACACTTTAAAGTATACACTTTAAAACTCTTAAGTTCTAAATTATTTTGAAATCTTTTTAACCTCTTTAAATTACTCAAATATTTGCTACAAAAAAAGTGTCCGATTGTTATTTAAACACCCAAAATCTATGAATCTCACAAATTAAAATGAAATGAGACAATAACTTGTGTGTTGTATATTTAGATTAGGTAATAATGTTGAGAAACATTATCAGAGTAAAAAATAAATGTGTAAAATTATTTTCTTTTTTTTTGTGTTCAATACATCAACACGGATTAAGATATCGTGTTGAGAAGTTGAAAGATTTAAAAAAAAAAGCACTAAAGAACGTTTGTACATATCAAAATCTTTAAAGTTCAAAGAAAGCTTATTTATAAATTTATATAATAGGATATTACCACTCGAGTTTAGACGATTTAGTCCAAATTTGTGCCAGTGCTCAACTAAAAATCGGAAATGAATCAAACCGAACTTATCTTATCAAATTATAAATAAACTGTCTTTGAAATTATAAACATACTATTGTCTATAAAAACATTCTTTAGTTTTTTTTATTTAATCTTTCAAATTCTAAACACGATATCTCAATCCGTGTGGACGTACTGTGCACCAAAAAGAAAATGAAAATAATTTCACACATTTATTTTTTATTCGGATAATTTTTTTTTCTTCAAAATTATTACTTAAACTACATATAAAAACTCAATTTATTGTCTCGTTTCCTATATTCCAGACTTTAAGAGCGATATATCATTGCACATGGCGAACACAAAAAAAAAGTTCATAACCGAGGACTGGTTTGGTCACGTGGTCATCCGTAAAACATGCCCTTAATATTGGTAAAAAAAAATGAAGAAAGCATGAGTAGTGCTTACTCGTGGTGTGCTTACTACGGATGCGAGGGCTTTGCCGAGGGTGTCTCCGGCGGAGGGCTGGTTGGTGGTGGGCGCACTGGGTGTGGAAGACGGTGCACCAGGTGCGGGCGCACCGGGACTATGGCTGTATTGCAACGACGCCGGGGAAGGAGCACCAGTCCCGCTATTCGCTGCGACTGCAGCGCTACCGCGGAACGTCGACATTGGCGGCAACGACGCCGCACTTGTCACTGCTGAACCTAGAATTGGCGCTGGCGGCTCACCATTAGGTGACATCGCCGAGTATGCCTAAACAAACAAACAAAAAACAGAGGAAAAATTAGAATCTTACAGATAATGGACGATAAAAACATAAGTACACACATAAGTAAAAACATTTATACTTTCCGCTAAAAAAAAACTAAAATTATGAATCTTTAACTGAAATAGTCGAATTTGAAACCCAAAAGATGAATTTTCAACCACAAAGATTAATTTTCGACAAAAATTAATTTTTAGTAGAAAAGATAACTTGTCAATTAAAACTTAAATAATTAAATTTAAAAAAAAAATAATGTTCAGCCAAACACAAGAATTTTCAACTTAAACTATGGATAGTTATTGAATTGAAATAATGTAAATTTTCAGAAAAAATTACTTTCCATAATAAAAAATAAAAAAAATTTCAAACGAAGTTTGATTATTTTCAGTTCAAAAAACAAAATAATGTACAACCAAAAAATAAACCAATTTTTGGCAAAAAATTCCTTTTCATCCTAAGAAAAAACAAGATCACAACCAAATAGCTCATGTTCAAACCAAATAAATGAATTTTTAATTAAAATGATGAATCTTCAACCACAAAAATTAATCATCAACAAAAGAGTTTAACGTTTAACCAATTAATTTTATTTCCAACCTAAAAGATGCATTTTTAACTGAAATAATAAATACTTAACTGTAACAGATGCATTTTTAACGGAAATGAAGAATTTTTAAACAATTTTTAAAAAGATAATTTTCTACAAAAAATCGATTTTTAATCAAAAATTGTAGATTTTTAACGACTTAGTTGAATTTTCAATTAAAAAGGAGAATTTTCCAGTTAAAGAAATTGATTTTCTACCAAGCTGATGAATTTTCAATCAAAAGATTAATTTTCTACAAAAAAGGCGAATTTTTCATTCAGCACATAGATTTTCAAAGAACTGGTTTAATTTCTGAATAAATAAAATAAAAATACAGTAATAAATTATGAATTAATTCGAGTAAACTGAGGTAATCTAAAAAATCTACGACTGCAGATAACGTAGAAATCACTTTTCTAAATTGACCAAAATTATTAAAATAATGAAATTTTGAATTTTACTGCGATCAGAAGTAAAGTTGCAGGTTTTAAATTAAATTCCTCGTTATTTTCAGGTCAATAAAGTTCCCGGTCAAATCGCCACCTCGATTTGTCATAATTATGAAAAATGTGAATTAGGGAAGCCAGAAATCAGGGAAAAGTGAAAACTACGAAGCAGAACAATTCCCGATCAGAAAAGAAATTCACTATCATTTCCCCGTCTCAAAAAATTAAGATCATCTCCTGAGCTTAAGCTTCCGTTAAACTAAAATTGTATCGACCTGCTCGAATTGTACGTTAGAATTATTGAAAAAACGCATCTCTGGTAGGAAAGGTGTAAATGAAAAGTTTTTCAGACAGCGTCCCTGCTTGTCTTTTCCATTCTAAGGATCTGCATCTACAATCTAACTGATTGCAGACTTAATTCTGAACGCATTTCTGACAGCGAACCGGAAAACGGATTAGGGAATTGCAAAATGAACTAAACAGATTACGGTATCGGAATAATGATATCCGCCCAATGGAGGTGAGACCTGAGTCTGCTGTATATCAATCCAAGCTACAAAAGCCAGTACCAGGAATTTTAAAAAGTAGGATCATAAAATTTTTCAAGTATTAAAAATAAACTTCAATTTTTTAATTTAATTAAAAATTTTATTTCATTTCAATTAAATTATTAAAATTGTTTCATAATTTTTTCACTTAAATGTGAACTGAATTATTACAATCCAATAAGAAAATCAAATTACTTTAGGAGAAAAGTTCATTACTCTCCGGAAAAAAATATAATATTTAATTTTTCGTCAAGAATTTTTTTATTTTTTTTTGTTTCAAATTTTCTTATTTGTTTCAAAATTGAATTATTTTGTTGAAAATTCAACAATTTTGTTTAAATTCGTACTTCTTCCTGGTAGACTGCTTTATTGAAAATTTTCGGTTAAAAATGAACTTTTTGTTGAAAATTCACGTTTTGTGGAAGGTAAATTCAAATTTTTTGTAGAAAAATCGCATTTTCGACTCGCAAATTAAACAATTTCGTAGAAAATTTAACTATTTGGTTGGAAATTGATGCATTTTGTCAAAAGTTCATCTTTTTAGGTAGAAAATCAATTTTTTAGTTACAAATTCAACGATTTAGTTAAAAACTTAATCTGTTTTAGTTGAATATTTGAGTATTTTGTTGAAAATTTGTCTTTGTTGATTAAAACCAACTGTTTTTTTAATTTAAATTAAAATATTTTCTATTGAAATATCAACTTCTCGGTTGACAGTTGACCTACTTTTTTAAAAGTTCTTTTTTCTGGTTAAATTGTTTTTTGCAAAAATATTTTTTTAACTGAAAATTTAACTATTTTGTGGAAAATTCAACTTTTCTGAAAATATAAAATACGTCTTTTTGGCTTGAAAATGCAATTTTTCTAGTTTAAACATAAAATTATTGAATAAAAAATGTTTAGAAACGAACAAAATATAAACTAAAAATCCATGGTTCAAAACATTTGATTAGAATTTTTTGTCATTAATTTGTTGAAAACTCGTCTTTCTGGTAAAAAAACTCAATTATTTCAATATAAATTCATGCATTTTCTAGAAAAGACATTATTTTTGCTTATATTCAACTCTTCTTTACTTAAAATTTATATTTCATTTAGTTTAAATATCGAACATTACAATTTTGGGTTGAAAATTAAAAGCTCATCTTTTTAGGCTCAAAAATTTAAAAAAATTTGTATCCAATAGTTTAAAAATTTACACATTACAAATTAAAGGTACAGACACTTTTCAATTCAACAATTTTAAATGAAATTCGGATAAACTGCAGAATTTACAATTTCTAACTTTAAAAAATTAATGAGTTCAAAGAATCAGATTAATTTCTAAAAATATAAATCCACGTTATCATTTTTAATATTCTAAATTAAAGAATCAACGAACTTTACGATTTTCAAAACTATATTATTCAAAACAATTTTAAGCTAAAAACGTTAAAAATTTAAAAAAGTTTAAACATCCTTGGAAAGCTTCAAACTTTTATTTCAAAATCTTCAGAAATCTAAAAGTTGTTTTCAATTTATTGAACTTTAAAATTATTTTTGACATTGGCTTAGAACTTCTAAATATCTTGTGAAATGAATATAAATTTTTTCTACAATTTTCAGAAATTCCTGCAAATTTTTAGAAAATTTCAAATTCTTCCAAATTCTTGGTTAACGATTGTGGCAATCTTTAAAAATCTTTTTGAATATTCTTTTAAAATAATATTCCAAAATGATAAATTATTTTCAATTTTCCCAGGAATCTTACAACAATGTTTTTATTCTTTTTAAGCTTTTCACAATTTTTATAAAGTTTCAACATTTTTTTTCTTCGAATCTTCAAAAATCTACATTTTGTTTTAAATTAGGTTGTTTGTTCGCAATTTTAACGATTCAAGGCTTTCTATGCCATAAGTAAATAGTAAAAAAATGGAATAGTCTAGACTGAATCAATATTTTTAATTTAGTGAAAGTCTTTAATTCAAAATACATTATTATGAAGTTATTTTTAAGTTTAAAATAGTTTATCCAAGTATCAATCGGACGTTTGCATTTTTTTAATGACTAAGACTTTCAAACTGAAACTGTTTAATTTTTAACGTTAAAATCTTGAAATTCTGAATTTGGAAGGATTTAGAATTGTTTGGACAAATCAATTATTATTCCCTTTTAAAA
>JAAAKG020136083.1:0-13317 GCA_010014905.2 Druon quercuslanigerum | reverse complement strand
CTATTTATATTTCTTTCATACAATTGTATTTTATGGGGATCTCCCAGGGCCATTCCCCCCCCCCCCCCCTCCCCCAAATTTGTATTTTAAGTTTATATATTTTTTTCCGTACTTTATCCGAAAATATTCGATACCTATTTCTTCAGATAGTTATATGACGTGTATTTTGCCAGAAACAATTTTTTAAACATTTGGGTGATCTGAAAAGTGATTTTTGAAAAATATTTATTATTAAAAAAGTATTTGAGATATTTTAATGAATTTTTCATTATATATTCTCTATTGACGGAGTTTCAACACGATAAACGTTGCAAAAGAATAGCAAACAATTTTTATAAACAAATTTCTCTTGTTTATAAACAAATAGGCACTGCTAAGAATAGGACTAATATTTTTCGTTTTTTCACGGCATTATATTTCCAAAACATCCCACAATTTGCTGTCAAAATTTCAAGATGGACAAATGAATACTTTCGAAGCTATGCTATTTGAAAGTTAAACGGTTACGCACCGTTTCGTTTCTCGAGCATGCGCTTCGTGTCGGGCGGACGCATTTACCGCGTTTAGCGTGATTCGAATACACAAATAAGTATATAGAACACATTAATTATAATTTATTGTTCTGTTGGTTCATTGATTATATTCGTCATATTGTTTATTTTAATTTCTTTATAACAATATTGCTTTTATTTGTACATAACTATAAGTAGCTTTTTTATTTGTGTTTCGAACTACTTTTTTTTTTAGTTTTCCCGAAACTTGCAATTTGATAATTGGTTCAGAACGAATAAGTTTTCATTTTCAAAGTAACATTTTCTTGCGGTTTGACAGAGTGAAATGCATGCGTGCCTGCTATTGCTATACAGTCATCAAAACGGTTTTTGAGAAAAGCATCTGTTTTTTCATAGTCTTGGACATTCCTGTACATGACGGAAATGCTCGGCAAAGAAGAGTCTTTCTTACCCCATTCGTATAATTCAAGAGGTGACGATATTTGATCATTATTGATCATTTGCAAGCTTGCTCGCCTTGCCATTCGTTTTACTGTGCCACCAGCTCCGTCACAAGGGCCTTTTTCGTGTGCGGTGGCGTGAAAGTGCCACACTGCAGACCGACCGAAATCTTCTTGATGAAAATAAATATTTGAAAAATGTTTTACATTTTTGAAATCATTACAAGTGTCTTATGTTTGATTTCTTCTGTGGCATTTGCATAAGGATGATCACTATCTTTGTAATATATTACAATCGGAAAAAACAGTAGCCTGATCGATATTCCAGTGAAAACCCGTGATCGAATTTTGAATTACAAAGGCGTAATTTTCGGCAAAGTCGCAAATGATTAGACATTCGTCGTTTTTCAGATTTTTTAAAACGTTTTTATAGAAAGAAGCTTGTTGTGTTACTATAAAATAATGACTAAGAAATATTCTTCCTGCCTTGCACAAATTTTCAACGAAATCTTTTACAGAAACATTAGTTTAGTTCAAAATTGTTTTCGGTTTTGTGACCCATTGTTTGTGTGTGATTTCATAAATATTATTTCTTTTGAAAACTTCAAGAACTTGCTTTTGAAGTGTTTATCGGTCGGACATGTTTTGCATTTTCCCATGTAGCCATCTTCTGTAGGATTTTCACATAGAGAAAGTAACAAAACGTCTTCATAGTGATCCACATGAGAGTTGGCAACTTTCATGAACGTGACAAATCGACTTCCTTAAGAAATTGTTAAAAATGAATTAAGATTACGTGTCAGATTCTTACTGACTAAAACCCCTTCTCCCGCCAACCCATGTTACCGGCATCCGCTTTCGCATTACTTCAGGAACATGGGGATAAGGCCAATCAAAACGTGCATCGGTTTCCAACTAACTTGTCAGCTTGGACTTCTCACTGTCGTCTCCCTGAACGTTTGACAGTTCATTGTGCTCGGACGATGGTCTGTCCGGGGCTTACCTACATTATCGGCGCAGAGGAAGCACTGCGGCGTATCAGTGACTTTCCCAACTGTAATCCTTCTTATCATTGTTCCATTCTTTTCCTCACTATCTTCAACTTTCCTACCTTTTACTGCTAATTTTTTTCTCACCCCTGACACCATGCCTCCCATCCCTCTCCTTTTAACGTGTTCTTTTTTTGCTTCTTGCATTGTCCACAGATAACCTTTCGGCAATAGCCTTTTTATCCCCTTCTAGTCCTTCTCATCTGCCCAGGTTTCCCTCATCATAATCACATCCCACTTTTCGAACTCCCCCCAAAATCCTGTATTCTTGTTCTTCAAACCTGAAACATTCCAGAAAGCTATTTTCACGTTTCTGCTTTCCTGCCCCCTTCTTTCCTCCTCAAATTTTTCTCCCTTTGCCGATTGGAAACCCCTCTGTTTTTTCTCTAGAATTTTATTCTTCTCCTTCCCCCTACCTTTCTCCAAACTTTTTCCTTTTTTATTTATCTCTTCTAATTCTTCGTTCCAGTACCATTCCTCTCAATTAATCCATAACCTATCTCTCCCCATCCATACCATATGCCCCTTTTTCCTTACTACCCGAGCCCTCTTCCCTATTTGCCATCTCCTTTTCCTCCCTCTCCATGTCAGATCTTCCTCAATTCTTTCCCTTCTTCCTCTTAATAATTTTTTTCCCTCCATAATTTTCTTTTGCTCTTCTTCAGTCCCCAGTTTGACTAGAAACATTCCTTCTTTTCCTTCCTTTGTCCCACCTATTCGCCTAACTCCTTCTACCCTTACCTGCACTCTAATTTCTGTCAAGGGTTTTTTTATTTCCACTTCACCTGATTCACTCTCCACTGTCAGCACTTTAACTACTACGTTATTTTTCCTCTTTGCCCTTTCTTCACCTTCCAATCTTCTTCCAATCTCACTAAGACTTTTCTTTAGTCTTTCATTTACGCTTTGCCCGTTCTTTTCATTCCCTTTTACTGTTTCCTCATTCTCTGTTTGTTTCACGAAACGCTCATTCTTAATTTTTGAATTACTTAACCGTTCTTTCAATTGTTTCATCTCACTATTTCTCTGCTCCTCCACCTCTCTCTGTCTACTCTCTATGCGCTCTACTTTACCCCAACCTTGTCTTTTTCCTCCTTCCATCGTATGTCCCATTCTCCCCACTTTTCTCTTGCCCTTTTCACTTCGCCCCTTACCTCGTTTCCCTGCCTGTTTATATCCCCATTCATATCGTCCAATTTCTTTCTTATTTCTTCTCTAAATTCTTTTATGAGAGCTTCTAATTTTTCAAAAATCCTCCTTCACCGCTATCTCTTTCTGGTGTTTTCCTTTTAATTTTCACTTTTTTTATATCTTGATCCCTTTCTAACACATCGTCCCCTGCCTCTCTTTATCTCTTATCCTCCCCTTCACTGCTAGTCGCATTTGCCTTTTTTTGCCATTCATGCAGACTCATATCCGAGCCTGCGCTGCCTAGCCTGTTCAGACGCTGTAGCTTTGAGGGCCTTCCGCGTTCTTTGCACGCTCCTGAATCTTTTTTTGGCGCCAGTTTTGTGGACTTCACGTCGTCAGCGTCCTACCTTACCACCTAAAGCTCTGTGACGTTTTTCGCTTGAATCACCTAATTCTTGCCCCTTTCCCCGTGACTATTTTCCTACTCTTAAGCCCAACGATTTTACACACTCCAAAAACTTACTTTAAATAGCACACTTTCACAAATTAGGCCTTTGCCTTCACTCACCCTTATTCCTTAACACTCGATCTCCGTACTCCCTGCCTTTTCTGCATCCACTCACCTTCATGCCCTTCACCAACGTCAAAAAACCACCACTTGACACAAAGGAGTACTTTCGAGATCAATCTAGGTTTAAATTAATTAGCCTAAGCCCTACAAATACACCCTAAAGTCATAAATTCTTTCGAAATGTATTTCAACAACTTTTCAATACTGTATCTAGTTTCTCGTTTACAATTTTTTACTTAAATTTACTGAAATTTTATAATAAATTAAATAAGTCTTTGTGAAGGCTTCTTTAATAATCTGGGTTTAAATTATTCAGTCTAAGCCCTAAAAATCGGTCCAATAGCCGTGAATGCTCTAAAAATGCATGTCGGCAACTTTTTAATACTGTATCTATTTTCAACTTAAAAATTTTTTACTGAAATTTACTGAAATATAATCATAAATTAAATAGGCCGTTCTGATGATCTCTGCAAAACCTGGGTTTATATTAATTAGGCTTAGCCCTAAAAATAGACTAATAATCGTAAAGGCTCTAAAAATGCATGTCGGAAGCTTTTTAATACTCTATCTATTTGGACGTTTACAATTAATACGTTTAATTAAATGGAGCTCTATCAAAGGGTCTGACAAACTTTTGAATAAAATTAGTTTGTCTAAGCCCAAACATCATAAATGCTTTCGAAATGCATTTCTACAACTTTTCAATACTGTATCTGTTTTCTCGTTTACCATTTTTTTTTAAACGTTGCTAATATTTAATATCAAGTGAAATACACCCTTCTTGAGGTCTCTGCGAAAATCTAGGTTTAAATTAATTAGCCTGAGCTCGAAAAATACACCCAAAAGTCATAAATGCTTTCCAAATGCATTTCAAATACTTTTTAATACTGTATCTATTTTCACGTTTACAATTTTATACTAAAATTTACTCAAATTCTATTTTAAATTAAACAGATCTTTATGAAGGGCTCTGCAAAACTCTGTATTTTAATTAATTAGCCTAAGCCCTAGAAATACACCCAAAAGTCATTAATGCTTTTCAAGTGCATTTCCAAAACTTTTTTATACTGTATCTATCTTCTCGTTTATAATTTTTTACTGAAATTTACTGATATTCAATATGAAATGAAATACAACCTTGTGGAGGTCTCACGAAAAATTTGAATATAAATTAATTAGCCTACGCTTTAAAAATAGGGCCTAAGCCCTATAAGTACTGTTATATCCTAAAAATTAAACACTTTTGATGTAAGCCTAAAATTAGGCGCAAACCTACCTTATCCCACGCGGGAGGACATAGTAGTACCACCAATTATACACGCGCGCATTAACGGTTCTCTCTGAGTTTTAACCTAACTATGGTAACGGTACTACGGTCTGGTAATATAGCAACCACAAGACACTTACAGTGTTAACAAAGAGGGATAAGACCTCAGAGAATACAGATGCTTGATCATTGAAACTGTAATTGCAGATTCTGCCGCAATAGAATAACCATAATGATAACTAATATCAATACAAGTGTATTTATATTTCATATAGTTTAAACTATAACAAGCTAAATGCAATTAAGTGAAGTATGAATACACATGTTTTTATATATTAAGTAAGAATCTTTTAACGTTATACTTCAGTTCATTTTAATGAGTAACCCTCTTAGTGGAATAACCGATATATCGTCAGACGCACTATAACCTAAAGTGTCTGCTAGAGGTATCACCTATGGTTAAGTTAATGATCATACTCCTGAAAGGTAAAGAGTAGAGATATGCGATTGCAGCTTACCACGGACAGCGGGAGCCGTTAGCCAGCGTATGCCACCGTGAGGCTAGCGAGTATCAAATAACATGTAACAGATCGAGAAAGACGCAACTGACCACCGGAAGTACTAACAGACAAGATAGTCAAGAATGTGCTTTTCCGTCAGTAGTCAGGAACGTGCTCGCATCCAGAAACCTATGGGGATGAAGCACTATATAAGCCCCGATCCTCCCTTGTAAGAACGTCTTCAGTCTCAAGCAGTTATATTGTCCACTCCATCTACGTGAACGAACAAGATCGACAAAGTCGCTGACAGCCGATTTGGTGGCAGCTGTCTGATTGTCAATTCAGTTTAAATTCAATGTTTTTATTAACAAAATTTAACTTCAGAGTAATTTTAACATAAATATATAATCGGCAATTCATTATTTGAATTCGAATAAATCACAACAGTGAGAAAATTCAAGAAAAAGGGTATAAACTAATTAACTCTGAAAATGAAAACCTTTTGTTAATCTAAATCATTTCATTCGGTCTCAACAGATTCCCAAATTTAACCGTGGCACAAAACCAAGTGCCCCACATTTTAATTGTCTGTATCATTCATATTTCTAATATTCTTGGAAAAACAAGATTAATTCTATTGTAAGAATCTCTCGTTCACGAACTGATCACTCTTAGATGGAAATGCTACAAGAGAATCAATATTTACAAATTCATTCGATTTTAAAGACAAAATAAGGTTAAAATTAAAAGCTTCAATTAATAGACACAATCAACATCTTTCCATTCGTTCTTAAACGAATCAAGCGTGTCTAACCTTTACTGCCTCTTTCTACTCAACGAGGGATCAGACCGTTTACTTACATTTCAGCAACGCGTTTAATCAATTCATGATTAATAAAGATGCAGTAATGGTTTATAGTAATTGATACAGTTTCCTATACCTGTTAAAATTAACAGAATGGGGAATTTATATCAAAATATTCTCTCGAGAAAACACATACATGAAATTATTCCAACTTTTGTGGTCATGTGATAGCATTACTTGCAGCAGTCTAACCATCACCGCTTTTTCTACTAAACGCTGAATGCAACTGTTAGTCAGTAACCAAGCGTGATTATAATCAAACCTTGTACGTTAGTGACGCTATAAGTGAGGCCGTCTAGTCATTGCCGTCTTTTTCTACTGAACGAACAAGGCAACTCGCGGGCAGTAATCTAAGCGAATATAGTCGGACAATCCATACGTTTTGCAGCAAACATTGTTTAATTTAAACTAAACCAAGCGTATATTCAATCTTTGAAAAATTTCCATTTCTATAATTATTCCATGAATTGAACATTCGACATTTGTTTCAGAGCCCACATTTATAGAAAATCACTTGTTCGAAAATAAACATCCCATAGTAAATACAAACTTGTACAAAATGAATAACGATTCAAATAAAACTCAATTCGGCGGCGATGTCAAACATACACTTAGTGAGTCCATGCTGACGTCCATGGCAGAGGGTTTTGCTGTACAGCACGGAGTTTTAAATATCTCCAGTTATGACGTAAAAAATATGCCCGTAAGACACTTTATTTAAGACATTATTAATAGGTAATCATCCGTGCCAGCTAATTGTGAAAAGCAATACCTTAAGGCGGTTATAGCTCGATTAAAATGTGTGGCAAGAGACTCTATTCATGGAAAAAAATTCACATCCATGAATGATTTAATAAAACATTTAAAACAGCGTTTTGCTCCTCGTAAAACCTATGCGTGGTATTTGCATGATATTTCGACTATCAGGACGAATCGTGAAGAAAACGTAAGTGAATGTTTTGAAAGGATAACTCTTCTAAAATCAGGAGCCCAAGCGGCCATTGAAGACGAATATCCATATGTCGAACCGCTTTTACACCCATTAAGCGACTGTGCCCTCGAAGCATTCAAACGCGGTTTGCCAGACAGCATCTCAGTCCATCAACGTCCATCGGTCATTTATACTGTAAGTTACTGTCCATAATTTCAACTCTATGTAAATCAATCAAAATTCTAAAATTAAACCGCCTGGATAAATATTACTGAAGAGTTGCCTCCGCGTACGGTAGGATGCGCAACGCATGTCGGACCACTTATTTGTGACAAGAAACGACGGGAGAATCTAAGGATAGGGTTCTTAAAACCACAGAGCGCGATCCGAATACATAAATATAACCGAATGGCTTAAAACATACCGCCAACATCCTTACCATTCATGCTAATATAAATTTCTTTGTACAGAAGGAGAAACACAGACGCTCACCTGAGGAACCAATTATTGGTAACAATGTATCACTCTCTATACATACACATATTACCTTGATTAGAGATCTTTTGGACGAGACAGTTGTCTTTTAATTAAAAAAATATATAAAAAAACATTTTAGAAATTGAGTTGATGATTTTAAATCAATGTATTTAATTATACCTTTGAAATATAGGCAAAGAAACAGTCCAAACCTTATTCAATGCAAGGGAATTGCGCTCACTGAATCAAATAAATTTTTTAATATGAACATTTCAAGCCAAGAAAATTAATTTCTTGAATGCTGAGAAAAATGATTTTAATGCATTTAAGGAGTTTAAATCTTTGAATTAATAAAAGACATCTGTCTGGATTGAATACGGATTACTGTTTTGCAAAAAAAGTTTCCTAATGCCGAACAATAGGGTTCAAGCGAAAACTGTTGAAAATGTAATTTAATTAAAAAATACCAAAATCAATAAAAATTGATACCTCAAGAATAGACATTCGCTAGTAGTAATTTGTGGAATAAATTCCATATGAAAATTAATTCATATAGACTTATGTTAAATATAATACTCACTTTCTAACAGTGATCGTATGGATGTGATCCATGTTATTTAGTATCTAGAATAAAAATTAATTATAGGAATTTTAATGTTCAACACGAAACTATGCAGCAAAAACTCTATCTAAAATGGTATTGACTCTATTGAGCTCTACCTTTTGAATTTTCTCAAAGTAAAAACTAAAATTTTAATTGAAATATTATAATCACTAAAAGTTGAGATAATCACTTTAGTCTTAATTCACTTTAGACTTTATATTATCATTTTTAGTAAGTTTCAATACACGATAGCACACGTTTATAGTAGCAAGCTCTGGCTCCTAAAGTTTAAAATAACACGTTTCCCCCTATCTCTGGGGAGTAATTGAGTTTGCTCCTTGGCTTTATGGGGTTTCTTTGGTTGTGAATTAATTCAAATTCTACAAACAAATGTAAAAAAAATAAATAAAGCCAAGTGCTCAACAATAGTGGTTATGAATCCCCCTTTTCTTTAAGTGCTTATCAAAGTGGTTTGCAGCACTGATTCTCTCGCTTACAATCGATGATTGTCATACTGTGATTTTCCAGAGAATCAAAATAATTTTTTATAAAATAAAAAAATAATCCAAAAGGCTCCAGCTTTTTAAGCATCCACGCTAAAAGGGACTCGCACTAGGAAAAGGTATTGTAAAGGTCAACAATTCAATAAGGAATATTTTCTTTTCAGTTCTCGCTAGAAACTAGTAAAATATTTATCATCAACAGTCTTCCGGGAATTCTCGTGAGTAGGATTTTTAAATTTAAATTCATATACTTTTTAGAGATTTTAGAGGTACAAGAGTCGAAGAAGTTTGAGGACTGCGCCTTCCTACAACGCAAAGAAAAATCTATGTATTTCGCTAATTTATAGCCAGAAACGAATATCTCAACAATATTCGGGATAATACTTAATACCATGACGGAGGAAATAAGTATATAACTAAAAAAGAAACGCGAAAGGTAACAAGTTTTTACCGAAATCAAAGTAAAATAAACCAGGGAAAATTCTACAAAAGACCTGTTTTTTAGTTCATGGTGGTTTTTTAAATCGCCAGTGGTCACTACGGATATTTTCTTGTTACGTAGATCGGTACCTTGATATTTAAATAAATTTTCTTTATTTCAGAATTAATAACCATGTGCTGAATAGATAAATATTTATGTTCTTCAGTTTTAAATTTTGGTTCAAGTAATGAAAAAAATACCGAATTTGAGTCTATCCTTGAAAAAAGTGTAATGTCAGTAAGATTTGGGAAATTATACCAGCTTATACCTCGGCGAGACGAAATTCCTGCTTATGATTGATCGATTCAGAAAATATCAAATTATATACTGATATTGCTGCATTTCCAAATTGATTAAAGTATTTTTATTTACTTATACGGGAAAAATTCCATTTAAAAAACTCGAAAAATAATGAAAAAATTGCACTTTTGTTTATTATATGTTTATTGATATATTTTTTGCGATAGCGGGCTTCTCTTGAAATCAAATTATATTCGAAAGTACACTTTTAATATACATAACATGGAAGTGAATATTGATAGATTTATCTCTCGGTAGATTTGGGTAAAAAAAGTTTTTTTATCCATCAAATAACTAGAAAAATAATGCAAAAATTGCACTTTTGTTTATTCAATGTTTACTGATATACCTTTTTACATAGCATTGCTTCTCTTGAAATCAAATTATATTTGAAACTACATTATTGATATACATAAAATAGAAGTGAATATTGATCAATTTATCTCTGGGTAGATTTGGGTAAAAAATGTTTTTTTTCATCAAAAAACTCTAAAAATAATGCAGAAATTGAACTTTTGTTTATTAAATGTTTATTGATATACCTTTTCACATGGCATGCTTTTCTTGGAATTAAATTATATTCGAAACTACACGTTTAACACAAATAAAATGGAAGTGTTTATTTGTTACGTCTCAGATGAGATGCACTTACCATGCTTTAAAATAATTATATTTAAACTTACGCTACTTCATCTTTTTTTTATTCTAAATTTGATTAAAAATAGAAAACGGGGATTGAGGAAAAATCAAAAATAAAAAGGTTGTGATAATCGAATTATTGTTTAGAAAAATGGTTAAGATATAAAAATTACAATTTATTAATATCAAGTTACGTATGTGATGTTCTAGTTTTGTTTATGATTTTTGTTTAAATGAATACTCGCAGTATGGAACTGCCAGGAATTCTAAAAAGACCTCGTCTTGGTGTCAACCCTTTAAGAAATCAACGTTTTTGATTTGTTGTCGCTTGGAATTAAGGGCCCTTTTGTAGAATTTGAGAATCTTTTGGTCTGGGACTCTATTAATAGAATTGGTCGATATCTCTTCCTTTACTATTGTTAGATGATACAATAGGAAAGTGGTGACTTTCTTTAGGAGGGCTTTTTTGATTTGTTAAGGGGGCTCACGAAGTTAGAACACACTGAAGTTATAGTAAGTTGATTCACTTTGAATTATTTTACAGATTCTAAATATTTTAACAGTTCCAGAGAGTTCTTGGGCAGCGATTCGATGGTAGAAATAAGCGGTCGTAAACCTTCAGAACGTGGGCATATATAGGCAAAAATCTGAACAGGGGAGGAAAAATAGTCCCTTGGTTTATGGCCTTTTCACTAATTGGGCCATATTAGATGGGCCTCGCGTGTTCCTTCGTTGGGCATGCTTCCTTCTGATTGGTTATGACGTCAATGACCGCACATAAAATTTATAATATGATTCAGAATATAAAGAGTAAATATGTATGGCAATGATAATAGGTAACAATTGGTAATAATTATTTATGATGATTAATAATAAAAGATAATAAGGATCAATTTATAAATAACGCAGTCTTCGGATATATAATGTAAAGTGGTTTACATATCTATGGTCGGTATGGTAGGTTGTTTCCGATCACCCATCAGTAATCGGTAAGTGTTGCTCAGAGAATATATTCGAAGAATACTTTTATGGTAATGGTAAATTATAAGTTCTGACTATATTATATAATTGATATTAAGAACTGAAATGAACAATACTCAAACTTTTTCAATTGACTTTAAATTGAATAGATTTGCGTATAGATAGAACACAAAATTTAAGTCTGTTGAATTTGCTTTTGGGGCAGGTGTCTACGTTCTCGACTGTAAATTATTGTAAGAAATATATTTTCGTGGGAGCAAGAGCGTCGTTCGATTTACATAGAATAGATGACATAAGATAGTAAGTCCTTCGGCCTCTTCCTCCTGCTGTATTATAAAGCTAGGTCGTAAAATCGGATAAAGCTTTTGCGAACAGTACATTTATGCTGGCTCAGACGGTATATAAAATTTATTTCGATGGTCGCTTGATTGTGACAAAATATAATTGTGCGATTTTCAAATTGTTTTCAACAGATGCTTATTTTCAGTTATTTTCATACTTATGATTTCTTAATGGACATGTACAATTGATCGCATGATGTCCTTTTTTGTAACATCGCTCGCATGCGGATGTCCATTTATACAATTTTATTTTTCCGAAGTACATTTCTTGCATATTTTGCATATTTTTCCCACGGGCTGTGTTATGCTTCGCTGCTTTTTTTTAGACGTTGGCTTCACCAATTTTGACATATTTTTCTTCCAATTGCTTAGTTTGACAAGTTACTATAAATACTTGAGATGGTGTTTTAGGATTCAAAACAGTTACTTCGTAATTTGGTTTTGAAAAATTATATTCTATACTAATTTCGCTGTGCCTGTAGCGGGCTGATAGATTCACTGGGGTTTATCCTTGCATTTGCTGGTTCCATTTTGCTTAAAAATACATAGATTTCCAAAAACAAATTTAAAATTGTAATGAAAAATTAATTAGATAAATTGACTATAAGACAAGCATAAATTATTTTCAATTAGAATTAAAACCGTAATGGAAAACGTACATTTCATGCACTGTGGTTTAAAAACTTGTATATATATATATATATATTATTAGATTGTTTTGAAAAATATATGTATGTTTTTAGGAACTGATTTTAATTACAAATGTTCTTATAATTGTTCTAACTTAATTTTAAACGTATTTTGTACTTTTACTTTTGTACTTGTGTTTGTTTATTTTTACTAGATATGAATCTAATTTAATGCGGTACTTAAATTTCTCTTTTATACTATTTACGTTGTGTTTCAAGGTGAGTGAAACAGGTGCTACATGGTTTTACATACACGTAAGAAATAATAAAATAGAGTTCTTATGTGATATTATAATATGAGATAAAAGAAATTATTTAAAGTACGGAAGTATATAGTACTTTTCGCTCTCATTTTAGATGTAGGAAAATATTATCTTTACAATTTTTGATTAACTTTCTTTCTTTTTAAATCATTTTTTTTGTTTTTCTTTTAGGGTAAAAGTTCATTTTTAGAATTCGACGTCTTCTTATCGTCATATGAAGTGGTCAAGATCGCGATTAATTGGTCGTTTATAATTATTTCGTGCTTCTGTTTCATATCCAAGCAAAGCACGCGCATGTTGGTCTACGTATTCTTCTATGCAATGCAGACACATACTCGCAGGACATCGAGGGTATATTAACTGTGTTCTACATTCGCAACACATTATTAAAATTATTTCTGGTCTGGCTAGTAAGTGCCATGTTGTTTTAAATTCGTCACCTTGTTGCTCCGAAATGAATTTCCTATTCATGGCCAAGATGGAGCATATTATGTTAAGAGCAAATTCTGTGCCATAATCGACGGGCATTTGAAAATGGTGAGTAAATATTATTGTTTTGTTTAATATTAATAATTGGTAAATAAACTAAAAATTTATTGTAATTATTAGACAGTTTTTTTGTTGGCTTTTTTATGTGTGAAATTTATGTTTATATATAAAAAAAAATTGAAAAAATTTTATGTTTTTGTGTTTTTTGTATTTGTTGTATTTATTGTACAGTTTTTTTTTTTGTAAAAAAATTTGGAAAATATTTGATATTTTTGTCTGTTTTT
>JAAAKG020136082.1:13111-27873 GCA_010014905.2 Druon quercuslanigerum | reverse complement strand
AACTACATTGTTTCTACTATTATTTCTGTAGTCTATTCTCAATTAATCCTTCATATAAAGCTAGCTTGGTAGCAATGTAGTATAGCAGGAATAGACAATATGGTTGTAGCAATGTAGTATAGTAGAGATCGACTACATTATTTCAACTACTATTTCTATAGTCTATTCTCCAATAATCCATCATATAAAGCTGACTTGGTAGTAGTGTAGTATAGTAGGAATCGAATATATGGTTGTAGCAATGTAGCATAGTATAAATAAACTGCGTTGTTTCTACTTCTGTTACTGTAGTCCATTCTCCATTAATCCTTCATATGAAATGAGCTAACCTCCATCTTGGTAGTAATGTAGTATAGTACGAATCGACTACACTGTTTCTATCCATTGTGCCATCGAAGGGTTAAAGTAAAATATAAAATAAGAATCATCTATATTTTTTAATGAAAATAATTCTTTAATGCTTTTTTATCTTGTTAACTGATTAATTAGTTATTAGTTGATTACTAAATTCAAGTAACAGAAAGAAAAGAAATAAATAAAAATTTATCCAACTGATTGAACCTTCAAGCTAAAAGATGAATTTTCTCTACAAAAATTTAATTTTTAAACCAAAATGTCACTTTTTTAGGAAAATATTAATTTTTGACGAACCTTACGCATTTTTACTCAAGAAACTTGAAATTTCAAACCAAATAATTTTTTCTAAAATCTAAAAGGTGCATTTTAAGTTTAAAATTAATTTTAAGCAAAAAAAAACTTTTTGAATAAACAGTTAAATTTTCAACCAAGGAAATAAGCCTTCAATAAAACAAAATTTTTAGCAATGTAGTTTAACTTTTACCCAATTAGTTGAACTATAAATTTAAAAGGTCAATTTTTAACAAAATAGTTCAAATTTCAACCAACGAGATGAATTTTTCAACTAAAAATATAAATCTTCAAAAAAAAATATATTTTTTGATAAAGTGATTGAACTAATTATTTTAAACAAAATGACTGAATACTCAAGCAAGGAAGAGTAATTTTTGACCGAAAAGTTCCTTTTTCATTTAAAAAAAAAAATTGTTTTTCTACAAGCGAGAAATTTTTAAATTAAAAAGGTAAAAAAAATAGTGGAATTTTCTTTTAAAAAAAAATTAAGTTGATTTTTCACGATTAAAATATGTGTTATTAAGCAAAAAACAAATTTTTACGAAAAAAATAGATTTTGAGTTAGAAAAATTATGGTAAAAAAAATTTTGAATTTTGAATATTGGGGCACTTTTATTAAAAAGAAAAAAATTCAAAGAATGAGTTGAATATTCATTTTTTAACAAAAAATAAGTTTCGACGCAGAATATTTAATTTTCAATCCAAAAGACGAATTTTGTTGCCAAATAGATAAATTTGTAAGATTTTAAATAAAAAAGTTTAGTTGATCAACTGTGAATAGAAATTGATTATTGATTTTTAAAACGGAACTGTACTTTAAAATTTAAATATTAAGTAATAATTGATTTTAAAAGACGATTTGGAATCAGTTCACAATAATTTAAAAATTTCCATATTCTATCTTCATAAACTATTTTCAATTTTAGAATAATTTTAAAATATTACATTTACAATTGCAGTCTTTTATTAAATTTCTAATTTTATTTCCGTCTAAAATATTACATTTTTATAGCATTCAATTTGAAAATTTTCAATTTGGAAAAAGAAAAATCATTAATTATTTAGAAATATTTGACTATTTATTTAAAATAAGTAATTGTAAAATTAAAAATTTATAACTAAACACAAAAATTGAACAGCTAAAGTTACAATTTTAATTGTTCTATTTAAAAATTTTTAATTTGTTAGTCAAAATATCGAATTTTGATGTATAAATAATAATTGAGCATCTCTTATTCTTACAAAAAATTCGAATAAGTTAAAGATATTTAGAAGTTTTAAGAAAATTCGAAAATTGATTCAAAATCTCAAATAATTTCGAATAATTTAAAGAAATTGTATACAAATTTTGGCAGATTTCGAATAAAAAATTTAAAATGCTTTTTAGGAAGTATGAAATGCATCCGAAGAAGAAAAAACATTAACTAAAAAAATTGAAAACTATTTTTTATTTTGGAATTTTTTTTAAGAGAATATCTAAAAATGTTTCGAAAGATTGACACAATTATTAAAAATGAATGTGGAACAATTTAGGTAAGTTTTTCTAGAAGTTCTGAAAAAATCAAAAAAAATAATTAAAAATTTGAAAAAGTGTAAAGCAACTTTTAGATGTTTGAAGATTTTTAAATAAACTTTTGAAGCATTTCAGCGATTTTCAAAATATTAAAAATTTTATACGTGTAAAATATTGAGCTTTTAAATACAAAATTTTTTATTTAAGAAAGGTTTAAACTTTAGTTTCAAAGTTTAAAACTCTCAAGAGTTCCACTTTGAGTACTTTAGTTTGCAGCTCTGTTTTTATTACTGCAAAATATGAAAAAATTCTTTAGTTTAGAGTTCGGTTTTTTAAATTTATTTAACCGTGAAAAATGTTTGCAAATCGGGAAAACCAGGAAATAAACAATATTTTTTTCCTTTGATTAAAACGGCCATCCTGAATTTGTTATTTAGAATTATAACTGCATTTAATTAAAAATATTTCAGTTGAAAAATGTTAGTAGTTTCCATTTTATACGTGTAAAACCAATTTTTTTAATCCTTAATTTCTCTTAAATTAATAAAAATTAATAATTTATTTATCTAAACTTAATTTTTATAACATTAATAATTATAAAAGATGCAATATAAAAGCAGTAGCGTATTGTGTATACATCATGTAGGATATTTTATTAGATGTTTCAATAAAAATTGTTCTCCTGGTAAAAAAAGTGTGTCATACATATTTTTGAAATCACTTTACCAACTACAAATGTCATTTCAATTTATGCATCGCTTCGTGAATCCGCGTGGTTTCATGTTTCACACCAAAAAGGGAGCAAAAAAGTTTCAAAGAGTTGGACCGCAAAATTGAAGCGTTTTCGCATCAATATTCTTTCGCAATGATAACCACCAAAGGCCGCAATGAAATAAATAATTTTATTTAATATTGAGTGAAAATAAAATAGAAATTTAAATAAATGAAAAAACTTGAAAATGACATTGAGTTTTTACGATTTTAAAACAATCTTGAAATCCCTGGAAATGCCTAGAATTTGAAGTCAATGTAAAATAATGCGATTGTTTATTTAATAGGGCTGGATTAATGGAATAAAAAATTGACGAGAGAATCTTGATTTCAAATTTAGATGATTAATTTTTTTGGTAGAAAATTAATTTTTGAATAAAAAATTTATGTTTCTAGTTGAGAAGTCACCTCTTTTTTTGAGAATTCTTGATTTTTTTTTAATTCGTCTTTTTTGGTAGTGAGTTAATCATTTATTGGAAAATGCATATTTTTTAGTAAATTAATGTTTTGTTTAAAAATAGTTTTTTTAAATGGAAAATTCAACTTTTGGGTTCAGAATTCTTAAACTTTGTTGAAAATTTATTTTTTCTGGTAGTAAATTAATATTTTTGGTTACAAATTATAGAACAAGGTATATTAAAATTAAACTAATTTCTTAAAAATTCAAAAAAACCTTTCTTTCTTAAAAATTCCGCTTTTTGTTTCAAAATTTCTGAATTTTCTTAAAAATTAATCTCTTTGTTTAAAAATTCAACTTTTTTAGTAGTAAATTAATATTTTTGGTTAATAATTAAAGAACAAGACATACTAAAATTAAACTAATTTTTTAAAAATTCAAAAAAACATCTTTCTTTCTTAAAAATTCCGCTTTTTGGTTAAAAATTCTAGAATTTTCTTGACAATTAATCTCAATGTTTAAAAATTCAACTTTTTTAGTAGTAAATTAATATTTTTGGTTAAGAATTAAAGAACGAGGGGTATTAAAATTAATCTAATTTCTTAAAAATTCAACTTTTTAGTTAAAAATTTAACTTTTAGTTTGAGCATTCTTGAATTCTATCAAAAATTCGATTTTTTTGTAGTAAATAAATCTTTTTCTTTAAAAATGCATCTTTTTAGAAAATTAATGTTTTTGTTTAAAAGTAGTTTTTTTTAGTTGGAAATTTAACTCTTTGGTTCAGAATTCTGAAACTTTGTTGAAAATTCATATTTTTTGGTAGTAAATTAATCTTTTTGTTGAAAATTTCATGATTTTGGCTAAAAATTGAGGAACATGGTATACTAAAATTAAACTAATTTTTTAAAAATTCAAAAAACATCTTTCTTTCTTAAATATTCCGCTTTTTGGTTCAGAATTCTTGAATTTTCTTGAAAATTAATCTCATTGTTTAAAAATCCAACTTTTGAAATAGTAAATTAACCTTTTTGTTGTAAGGTTTATACTTTCTGTTAAAAATTCAAGAACTAGGTATATTAAAATTAAACTAATTTCTTAAAAATTAAAAAAAAATCTTTCTTTCTCAAGAAATCCACTTTTTGGTTCAGGATTTTTTAATTTTGTTGAAAATTAATCTCATTGTTTACAAATTTAACTTTTTTACTTAAAAATTTAACTTTTTCTTTGAGAATTCTTGAATTCTATCAAAAATTCGTCTGTTTTGTAGTAAATAAATCTTTTTTTTTAAATGCATATTTTCTTAGTAAATTAATGTGTTTGTTTAAAAATAGTTTTTTTTTAGTATAAAATTCAACTTTTTGTTTCAGAATTCTTAAACTTTGCTGAAAATTCGTCATTTTTGGTACGAAATTAATCTTTTTGTTAAAAGATTCATATTTTTGGCTAAAAATTAAAGAACTAGGTATATTAAAATTAAAGTAATTTCTCAAAAATTGAAAAAACATCTTTCGTTCGTAAAAATTCCATTTTTTGGTTCAGAATTCTTAAATTTTCTTAAAAATTAATCTCATTGTTTAAAAATTAAACTTTTTTAGTAGTAAATTAATATTTTTGGTTAAGAATTAAAGAACAAGGTATATTAAAACTAAACTAATTTCTTAAAAATTAAAAAAAAATCTTTCTTAAAAGTTCAACTTTTGTAGTTAAAAATTTAACTTTTAATTTGAGCATTCTTGAATTCTATCAAAAATTCGACTTTTTTGTAGTAAATAAATCTTTTTGTTTAAAAATGCATCTTTTTAGTAAATTAATGTTTTTGTTTAAAAGTAGTTTTTTTTAGTTGGAAATTCAACTCTTTGGTTCAGAATTCTTAAACTTTGTTGAAAATTCATATTTTTTGGTAGTAAATTAATCTTTTTGTTGAAAATTTCATATTTTTGGCTAAAAATTGAGAAACAAGGTATACTAAAATTAAACTAATTTTTTAAAAATTCAAAAAACATCTTTTTTTCTTAAAAACTCCGCTTTTTGGTTCAGAATTCTTGAATTTTCTTCAATATAATCTCATTGTTTAAAAATTTAACTTTTTAAGTAGTAAATTAATATTTTTGGTTACAAATTGAAAAACAAGGTATATTAAAATTATACTATCTTAAAAATTCCAAAAAAATCTTTCTTACTTCAAAATACCTGAATTTGTTTGAAAATTAATCTCATTGTTTAACAATCCAATTTCTTTAGTAGTAAATTAACCCGTTTGTTGAAAAATATATATTTTCTGTTAAAAGTTAAAGAACTAGTTATATTAAAGTTAAACTAATTTATTAAAAATTTAAAAAACATCTTTCTTTCTTAAAAATTCCGCTTTTTGGTTCAGAATTCTTAAATTTTCTTAAAAATTAATCTCATTGTTTAAAAATCCAATTTCTTTAGTAGTAAATTAACCTTTTTGTTGAAAAATTTATATTTTCTGTAAAAAATTTAAGAACTGTGTATATTAAAATTAAACTAATTTTTTAAAAATTCAAAAAACATCTTTCTTTCTTTAAAGCTCCGCTTTTTGGTTCAAAATTTTTGAATTTTCTTGAAAATTATTCTCATTGTTTAAAAGTGCAACTTTTTTAGTTAAAAATTTAACTTTTCGTTTGAGCATTCTTAAATTCTATCAAAAATATTTCTTTTTTGTAGTAAATTAATCCTTTTGTTTAAAAATGAATCTTTATTCAGTAAATTAATCTTTTTGTTTAAAAATTATTTTTTTGTTTTAATTGAAGATCTAGTTATTAAAGTTTAAGTAATTTCTTAAAAATGCAAAAAAACATTTATCTTTCTTAAAAATTTAACTTTTTGGTTGATAATTCTGGACTTTTTCGTAAAAATGAATCTCTTTTTGTTTTAAAATTTAATTGATTTTTATACAAAATTCCTATTTTGGGGTCGTAAATTATTTTTTTAGTTTGAAATTTCTTCTCTTATAGTTGAAAGTTCAACTTTATGGTACAAAATTCTTGAATTTTGTTGAAAATTCGTTTTTTTGGTAAAAAATTAAGAATTTTATTTTTACAAAAATTTGTGTTAAAAAATGAAGGTTTTTTAGTTAAAAATTGAAACTTTTTGGTTGAGAATTCTTGACTTTTATTTAAAGTTCTTCTGTTTTGTTAATAAATTAATCATTTTGTTTAAAAATTCATATTTTTCATTTAAAATTTTAACTTTTTAAATTGAAACTGTAAATTTTCGGTTGATAATTCTTGAATTTTGTTAAAAATTCGTCTTTTTTTTGGTAAAAAATCAATTAATTGGTTTAAAAATTAATTTTTGTGGTTCATACTTTAAAAACTAGATTTTAAAGCTGTACTGCTCTCTTAAAACTAAAAAATAAATTTCCTTTCTGTCTTAAAAATTTAACTTTTTGCTAAAAAAACTTAACTCTCCTTAAAAATTAATCTCGTTGTTTAAAAAAATCTCTTTTTGTTTTAAGAATTTATCTGTTTTGTTTAAAAATTCCACTTTTCGGTTGAGAATTCTTTAATTTTGTAAAAAATTCGTTGTTCAGGTAGAAAGTGGATATTTTTGTTAAATAATTCATCTGTTTGTTTAAAATTTTTTACAGCTAGGTATTAAAGCTGAACTGCTTTCTTCAAAAGAAAAAAATTCTTTTTTGCTGACAAATTCAATTTTTCGTTTGAGAATTCTTAATTAAAAAAAAAATTAGTTACCTTGTTTTAAAATTTAATCTTTTTGTTGAAAAATTAATCTTTCTGCTTGAAAATTCATTTCGTTTAGTTAAAAATTCAACTTTTCTGTTGAGATTTCTTGCATTTCGTTAAAAACTCGTTTTTTTGGTAGAAAATTATTCCTTTTATTTAAACAGTTAAAAACTGGGTTTTAAAGTTTAACTACTTTTAAAAAAATAAATTTTTTCAGCTGTAGGTTATGAGCATGGCTGTTTCATCGACTATCAACGATAGATTTAGTTATAGATGTAGGTGTTCGATTCTCCGTAACGTTAGAAATTTTTTTTGTAATATAATGTTCAAAAATGTAATATACGTATTCACTCTAAATAGGACCATTAGTATTTTAAGTGAAAAAACTCGCAATCAATTAAAATTCATTTTTTAAATACCTTTTTGTCAATATTAATTAAATATTAATCAGGTAATAGTAAGGGTCTAGAGAACATCATACTAATAGTTGGGTATTAAAAGGGCACTCTAGTTAGAGCCTGCTCAGAAGTTCCATCTAGAACCCGACTAAAACTGCGTTACAGAACTAGTCAGGCCCTCTCCATTTTTTCCGACGAGCGCCCGATTAGAAATAGGGAAAATCTATCCAGGGCCCTAAACCCCGATCGGAATTCCTACTAAACCCCGATCGGAATTTCTGCATGGGAAAATCTTCCAGATAAAAATTTTTGCGAATTTGCAAAAATTTCGTAAATGATTGAAGAACCCCCTCCCCCCTTTCGCAACAAGTCTTAACGAAATTTCTTGACCCCCCCCCTCCCCTTTTGAGCTGTTGCGTAATTTTTTTTGAAGGTGAAAACTGCTTTCAGCCCCGCGGCTTCGCCTCTGAATTCCGAAACAAGTGTATATCTTCTGAGAGTAAAATAAGCGCGTTTTGCATTTTCAAGACGTAAACGATCGTGGTAGAACAACGAGTAATTTCGCAGGTCGTAGAGCCGACATTCGCGAATCGATTCGCGAAGAAATCGGAGTAATGGGGCGAAGAGACGCCGAAGAAACTCGCTAAGGCGCTTTAAAAAGAGGCTGGAAAGGATCGCGCCTCTTAGGAATCGGGTTTACTGCCAACCGGATGACTCGGAATCGATTTCAAGATGGAAATTCAGAGAAAAATCTTTATATTCAGAGTGGAATTCTCTATCGCTTGTCTTAAACTTCGAATAATAAGAACTGCGACGACAATATATAAACAAGAATATCGACGATGATAAGATGGGTAATAAAGGCACGAGTAAACTTTCAGATCAAATTGCCTTACACTGGCAGACTAAGCCTCCGGAATTTCCACCTCGGGGTAATTCAAAAGAAAATTATTATACTCGTTTTAATAATCCTCGTAATCCAGATTTACACCAGGGGACATTCACTGAAGAATTTTCATGATGAGCGTCGACTAACTTATCCGAAATCCTAAACTTGTTCCTTCAGTCGTCACAAGTCGACAGCAGACATCTTTCATAGTCTCTAAGCATTGTACTTCGGGGGAATTCGGTGGAACTCGGGAAATCGATCTCAATCGATCTCGTACGAAAGATTCTGCTCTGAGCATGCGCAAAAGGTTTTTTTTTCGATCTTCGTTTTTCCGTTTCGACGAACTAAAGTGGACTACCATCGGCGAGAAAATGATAGGCATCTGTCTTTGAAGCTTAATAACTCAGCCAGAAAAAATGCTAGAGCAATAAGAAAATAGTCATTTGAAAGCTAAACGTGCTCTACGTAAATGAGCTTAAATACGTTTATGTGAAAAATTTTTTGTGCTTTGCAGACTGAGAAATGTAAACAAAAGTAAGGATTTTCGGGTACATTTAAGAACAGTCAAGTTTAGAGCATTATTTCTTATAGAAGGGGCATTTGGACAAATTTATTAGAATGAGGAAAACTGTTGTGAACTAATTGCAGTTGATAAATTTGAGAAATAATAAAAAATGTTGCTTAATAATACAAAAATATCTTTAGTTCTAATAAATCTACTTAAGCTATTGAAACTGCAAACTGTAACGGATAGGCTATGTAATTATTTTCGATTATCCGGAAAGATGAGATAGTCTTATTTTTTTTGAAAATCTGAGATATTTTTAGACAATTTTCTTTTATGGAAAACAAGTGCCAGAAAGCAGCCAAAACCTTTTTTTTGTGCTGCGAACGGTCGGCATTAAAAAAAATTTTCGTGCTGCTTCCTGGCGATTGTCACAAAAAAAGACTATCACATCCTTCTGGGTTATTGAAAAAAATTACAGAGTACTTTTAAGCAACAATTTTTATTATTTCTCAAATTTCTCAACTGCAACTTCTTCACAACAGTTTTCCTCATTCTAATAAATTTTTTCAAATTTTTCCCATTGCCTCTTGCGTAAGAAATAATTCTCCAAACTTGACTGTTCTTAAATTTACCCCAAAATCCTTACTTTTTTTACATTTTACAGAACACTTTTAGCTTTCATATGACAATTTTTTTATTGCGCTAGTATTTTTTCTGGCTGAGTTGTTAAGCTTCAAAAGCAGATGCCAGAGACCGTTCTAATTTATTCTTTTAATTATGTATTATCCAGCATTAAAACATAAATAAATAATATTATGAAATTTTGTTGAAATAATTGCATCAACCATACATGAGTATTAATGTTAATTAAAAAAAAAAGAAAAAAAAGAAAAATGTAGAGATCAATGTTTAACATAATAACCTATTGATTTTTCAACCAAAAAAAAAGCTTAAATTTCAATCAAAATATGAATTTCTATCAAAAGATGAATTTAAACCAAAAAAAAAAAATTATAAATAAAATTCAGAAAAAAAGTTAATTTTAAACCAACTATTTGAATTTTAAAATACACTTAATGAATTGTCAAGCTAAAACGACGGAATTTCAACAAAACACGTTTAATTGTCAATAATAAAGGATACATTTTTTTACAAAGAAAGTTAATTTTAAATTAAGTAGCTGAATTTTGAACCAAAAAAGATTTTAAGATTTAGTCAAAAATTAGTTGAATTCAACCAAAAAGATAAATGCCAAACAAAAAAGTTTAATTTTCTACGAAAAAAGATGGCATTTTACAAAAAAATAATTTATGAATAAGATAGATGAATTTTTAATTAAAAAGGAAGTTTTTTTTTAAAGTTAACTTTCAATGAAAAACATAATTTTTTAAACAAAAAAGTAAAAGTTTTAACACGAAAAAATTAATTTTTAAGAAGAGAGCTCCTTTTTAAATAAAAAAAAGACTTTGGCCAAAAAATATGAAGTTTAAGCTCAAAAGGACGAATTTTCTATTCACAACCATTAAATTTATAACGAAAAAGATAAATTTTAACAAAAATTCATTTTTAAATAAGAAATATAACTTATTGTCCAAAAAAAGATAAATTTTAAATCCATAAAGACGAATTTTCTATTAAAAAAAGTTTAGTTTCTGCTGAAAAATATTAATGTGATCAAAAGGGTCATTTTTTAAATCAGAATTATAACTTTTTGGCCAAAAAATTTTAATTTCTCAGCCCAAAAGGACAAATTTTCTATTAAAAAATTTTAATTTCTGACGAAAAAAAAATAATTTAATCAAAAAGTTCATTTTTTAATCAGAATAATGACTTTTCAAACAAAGAATTTTTATTTTTTAATCACAAAGGACGGATTTCCTATTCAAAACCGTTGAATTCCCGACAAAAAGATGAATTTGAACAAAACGTTCATTTAAAAATAAGAAAGATGAATTTTTAATTTAAAAAATAAGAAAAATGGACTATTAGAATTATTAATTCTTTGTTTAAAAAGTCATATTTCTGATTAAAAAATGAACCTTTTGATCAAATTAATTTTTTTTGTCGGAAAGTAAAATGTTTTAATAAAAAATTCATCCTTTTGGACAGAGAAATTAAAATTGTTTGTTCAAAAATTCATAATTCTGATTGAAAAATGAACTTTTTGTTCAAATTATTCTTTTTCATCAGATATTAAACTTTTTTTAATAAAAAATTAATCTTTTTTGAACATAAAGTAATATTTCTTATTTAAAAATTAATTTATTGTTAAAATTGATATTTTTCGTCAGTGATATTTTTATTTAAAAAGGAACTTTCTTCTTAAAAATTAAACTGTCTTCGAAAAAGATTCGTCTATTTTGCGTAAAAATTAATCTTTGCTTGTTGAAATTTATACTATTTTGTTAAAAAAATGATGTTTTTCATTGAAAGTTAACTTTTAAAACAAAATTCTTCCTTTTTGATTTAAAATTCATCTTTCTTATTTATAAATTATTTTTTTGTTGAAAATTCAACTTACTTTGAAAAAGAGTAGTCTTTTTAGCTTTAAAGTTCAACCATTTGGATGAACTTTTTTTTTGAAAATTCAACAGACTTCTGAATTTTGTAAAATTCCATCTTTTATTGTAAAAATTTTAACTGTTTCGTTAAAAATTCAACTACTTCATTTAAAATTAACTTTTTTTTTGAAAAATGTATCCTTTTTTATTGAAAATTAAACGTGTTCTTTTTTAAATTTCGTCTTTTTAGCTTGATAATTAATTTTCAATTAAAATCAACTTTTTTTCGTAACACCATATTTTGGTGTTGATAATTTAACCCAAATCTTTCTTGGTTAAAAGTTCATATATTTTTATGAAGTTAAATTGTTTTTTATTAAAAATAATAATATTATAATGCATTTTTTACTATCCCTACAATTTTATTTATTGTCGCTTTTTTAATAAAAATTAATACTTATATATGGTTAATGCAATTATGTAACAAAATTTCATAATATTATCATTATCATAGTTACTAATTAAATTTTAATAATTTGTTTCAGGTAAGCACAATCACCTTTATAGTTAACTTCTCCAGTGGGGCTCAGATTGTAAGTTTTGTTATAATCAGTTGAAGCACGAATGTCAATTTTTTTTTTAATTTTCTCGATCAATTTAGAGTGAAAAACATGTTTATTATTCAACTTTAAAACGTATTTGTTAAATATTTAGATAAAAAGATTAATTTTCTAAAGAAAAAAACGAATGTTTAACCAAATTCAAGAATCTTTTGTGATTTTTTAACAAAAAGATTAATTTTTAAACAAAGATAATAATTTTCATGAAAATTCAAGAAATCTCAAACAAGAAGTTAAATTCTTAAGAATTTTTTTTTAATTGCTAAGAAAATAGTTCAACTTTAAAACATAGTTGTTAAACTTTTAACAAAAAAGATTAATTTTAAACAAAAGGATTAATTTTCTACGAAAAAAATACAACTTTTTTTACAAAATTTGAAAAATTCTCAACCGAAAAGTTGATTTTTTAAAGAAAAAGATTACTTTTTAAAGAAAGAGATTAATTTTTAAGAAAATTCAACAATTCTCAACAAAAAAATTGAATTTTTAAAAAAGGAAAAAAATTGATTTATTGGTTTTAAGAAAGTAGTTTGAGTTTAATACCTATTGAGTTAAATTTTACTGAAAAAGATGAATTTTTAAACAAAAAGATCAATTTTCTACCGAAAAAACGAATTTTTAATCAAATTCACGAGTTCTCAACCGAAAAGTTGAATTTTCAACCCAAAAAGATGATTTTTTAAACAAAAAGATTATTCGTCTGCAAAAAAAAAGAAATTTTTAATAAAATTCAAGAGTTCTCAACCGAAAAGTTAATTTTTTAAATAAAAAAATGAATTTTTCGACAAAAAGGTTTATTGTTAAGCTTATAATCTTATTAATTAATATTTGCTAAAAAACTCGAAAATTTATTTTAATTTATCACGTTCATTCTAAACAGCCTTCAACACAACAGAGCGAAAAATTACAAAATCACTGAAAATTGAAACAAATATTTGAATTTTTCACTAAAAAATATAAATTTTCAATAAAAATAGAAAATTTGATCTTTGAGTTAGAAAAATTAGTTACAATAGTTGAATTTCAAACCAGAATCATAAGTTTTCAACAACAACAAAATGAATTTTCAACTAAACTAGTCAAATTTTTAAAAAAGCAAAAATTATTTTTAAGTAGAAAAAAAGTTGAATTTAAAAATAAAAGAATTTTTGATTAAATTGTTCAATAATCAAACTGTTAAATTTTCATTTTAAAGATAAATTTTTGACAAAATAGTCACGCTTTTAGCCCCCCAAAAAATTAATGTTTCGCAAAAAATACAGTAGTTGATAATTTAACCTGCAGAGATTTTAATTTTAAATTATAAAGAGTTTAATTTGACTAAAAACCACAAATTCTACACAAAATAGTTAAATTCTCGACACGAAAAAAATTCATTTTTCATAAAAGAGTTGTATTTTTAATTGAAAAAATCTTTAATTTTTACTAAAAGAGGTAAATTTGCAATAAAAAAAATGATTAACATTTCTTACAATTTTTTTGGAAGCTTTTACTTCCTTTTGAAATCCTGTAAATAAAATTGTTTAATTTTATGAAAATTTTCTCTAATCCTTAAATATTCGTTGAAATCTATTGTAATTCGTCGGATTTCTTGAAAATAAACTTGCTAGTGTATTTTTATTAATTCTTTGAAATTTTCTAAAATCCCTTGAATCTTCTAAAATTCCTGAAAAATTTATTGAAATTACTTCAAATTTCATTCTCTTTCATTTACTCCCTAAAACTCTCGACTTTTTTTTTTAATTTCTGTAAAAGCCCTTAAAATCTTCGAAATTTTTTTGATTCCCGATAATATTTTGGAATCCCTTCAACGCATATTTTGAAACTTTTTGAAATCTTCATTTAAAAATTTTTTTAATGAAACAAAATTCTCTCAAATTGTATATAAGTCACCGGAATTATTTTTAAATAATATAATAAATAATCCTGTAAAACATATAAAAAAATGAATAACTCTTAAAATGTTTTTAAAGTTTCAGAAACCATAAGGTAAAATAAAATCTTTTAAAAAGTCGATTTTTTATATCACGGGAAAAAACGGGGGATCACAGAAAGTTTACCTCAGTTTGTTTTAAACAGCCTTTGTAGGGATTTAATGAGATATACAAGATTTTGTAGTCTCTCTAAGTATAAAGTTGATTAATCAAATTGAGGTAAACTTTCCCTGGTAAAAGTTTACCTCGGTTTGGACAATTAGGTAGTTTTTACACTGCTTGAACGATTACCTGAAACGTTTCCTACATCTCAAATTTTTCTTTGTTATCCTCCATATAAAAAATCATAACATCACAAAATTAAAAAAAATCAGTTTTCAAACCTTTTGAAGAAATTCAAAAATATTTAACGGGACTTTAAAGTGGTTCAAGGCCTTTCTAAGGATTATACGAGACCTAGGCGATTTTATAGGATCTGCAAGAACAAAGCTATTTATTCCCAACTGAGGTAAACTTTCTGCGGTTACAGGGCTGTAACGTACTTCTTCTAGCGGTTTCCGCCGGAGATATTTGCGATTCACCCCGAAAAGTTTACCTCAGTTTGGAAATTTTCTGAATATTATCCTACTTTAACGATAACCTGCAACGTTTCGTACCCCTCCATTTTTTTGTGCTACCCGCCAGGTAAGCAATCAAAACTTCACAATATTTCAAAAAACTTTAAAGTTTTCAAAACTTACGAAGAGATTTTAATATATTTATTTGGACTTTAATGTGTTTCAAGGCTTTTTCTAAAAAAAGCTGATTATACCAAACTGAGGTAAACTTTCCGCAGTTACCATTACGGAAAGTTTACCTCAGTTTCGTAAT
>JAAAKG020136082.1:0-13011 GCA_010014905.2 Druon quercuslanigerum | reverse complement strand
TACCTCAGTTTCGTAATTTTCTGACTATTAAACACATGAACGATTACCTGCAACGTTTCGTACCTCTCCATTTTTTTCGTTCTACCCGCCAGGTACGAAATCAAAACTTCACAAGATTTAAAAAAAACTTCAAAGTTTTCAAACCTTACGAAGAGATTTTAAGATATTTATTTGGACTTTAATGTGTTTCAAGGCTTTTTTTAAAAAAAAAAGCTGATTATACCAAACTGAGGTAAACTTTCCGTAATGATAACTGCGGAAAGTTTACCTCATTTTCGTAATTTTCTGACTATTATCCACATGAACGACTACCTGCAACGTTTAACAATATTAATTAATTTTCAAAAGAAAATAAAAACCCGAAAAAGGAAATGAGTTTGAATTTGGGATAAGAATGTAATCTTTTTTTGCAAAATAAGAAGCATAAAGTAGAGGTGTCATGTACGACGTAAGTAATAAGGAATATTTCACGCTGATGTCCGTTATATGAGCCTGACGAGTGCGAAAATGGATTTGTGACGTACGGTCGGATGGTGCGGACTTTACGAGCGAGGGTGGACAGAAAGTAGAAATTGAAAGTCCGCTGGCCTTAAAAAGTAAGAAAAAAAAAAAGCCGCGATGTTCGACGAAAGGCATAAATACGGTCGCGTGACCCAAAGGCATTAACCATGGAGTACAATTCTGTCATTTTTTTAATATGCGAATATCCTGGCGCCAATGGGGTGTCTCGGAACCACCCAAGTATGTATTTATCTGCAGAAACTTTACGGTTTCTCGTAGCTGTTATGTGCTTTCTTTTAGTAGCTTTGACATAAAGGGTTTAGTACTAATAGGAAGAGAAAACTACTTTCTTTTCACTTTTTTATACTTCTCGAAAATAAATTAAATTGCCATTTTTTAATGGGAGGAGAAATATTGTTTTCGATATTGTATTCTACGTTTAAGGTTATATGTGGGCAGACGTTAAAACTTAAAATATTCTCGAAAAAGAAGGAATAATGTTATAAAAATGGGGAATAAATTATGTTATTTTTTTTAAATAGTGGAATTTTCCAAAACAAAAAGACAATTTTTTTTTATAAAATAGTTAAATTTTTAACTTAAATTAATTTTTAACGAAACAATTTGATTTTTCTATCATAAAAAATCTAAAAATTAGTTTATTTAGAAAATATTGGTTAATTTTTAAATAAATAGTTTAACTTTTAACCAAAAGGTCGAATTTTTACCCAAATAGTATAATTAAAATAAAAAGTTTTCAGTGAAAAATATTATAATTACATATTCAGTTTAGGAAATTAAGTTTTATTTAAAAAAAATTTCTGATAGTTAAATTGAAACCAAAAAGAAGAAATTTTAACGAAATCTTTAAATCCATATCCAATAAGATGCATTTTCAATACATGAAAATTAATTTAATGAAAAAAGAGTTTTAAACAAAAAAGTTAATTTTCCACCAAGTAGTTGATTTTTCAAGTCAATGATTTAATTTATAAAAAAATAATTGCATCGTTAACCAAATAGTTGAAAAAAAATTAATTGAAAATATTGTTACATTTTCAGTTTAAAAAGAAATTTTCAACAAAAAAAATTGACAGTTGAATTGAGCAAAAAAATACATAAATTTAACGGAATAGTTAAATTTACATCCAAAGAGATAAATTTTCGAAAAAGAAGATTGATTTAATACCCAAAAAGAAGGATTTTGACTAAAAGAGTGTAACTTTTAAAAATATTCTCACAATATTTTAAAAAAAATAGTTAAACTTGTAACGAAATTTGTAAAAAACTTAATTTTCAATTAAATAGTTTCAGTTTCAACAATAAAAATTAATTTAAAACGAAACAAATTTGCAAACAAATTTGTTTAATTTTCAAGAAAAAGAGCCGAATTTTGAACAAAAAAGTTGAAATTTTAACGAAACAGTGAAATTTTTAATCAACTAGTCGAATTTTCAATAAAAATTTTTAAAATGATTTTTTCAATTTCAAAACAATAAAGAATTTTTTTTAGAAAATAGTTACATTTTTAGTTTAAGTGAACGAATTTTTAACAAAGAAATTAAATATTTGACCATAAATGATGAACTTTTAACAGATAGTTAAATTTTCGAGAAAACTAAGAAATTAAAAAAAAAATTATTTAAACCTTAACCAAACAGATGAATTATCTGCCAAAATCATTTAATATTAAGCCCAAAAAAAATTTATTTACAAAAAATTAATTTTCAGCTGAACAGTAAAAAATATTGATCAAAATCGTTTTTTCAGTTTAAAAAGATCAATTTTCAACCAAATAGTTTAATTTTTAACAAAACAGTTAAATTGTCAAACAAACAGATGAATTTTTAATACAAAATTTAAAGAATCAACCAAAAGTGTTGTTGATATTTTAAACAACAAATTTTCTAATTTTTAATAAAAAATAATTGAATTAAACCGAAAACAGATTAAATTTTAACAAGTTTTTATTTTTATTTGAAAAAGATAATATTTTTACCTAAAGGGATGATTTTTCAGCAAACTTGTTGTTTAACAAGATAAGACGAATTTTCAATAAAAAATTTTTATTTTGAAGCCAAAAAGAGGAATTTTCAATAATTCTACAAAACAATTTTTCAGCATGGAATTTTCAATTAACAAGAAAAAAGTAAAGTTTGAACCAAATAATTGAGTTTTTAAATAAAAACTATCAATTTTTAACCAAAAAAAGAATAGTTAAATTTTCCATCGAAGAAATACACCTTTAAATAATAAAATAAGTTGTTAACACAGTAATTTTTTCGACGAAATATTTGAAGATCCATCGAATAAAATGAATTTTTAACAATACAGTGCAACTTTTAACCAATTAGTTGTATTTTAACCCAACAAATTTAATTTTAAATAAAAATAATGAATTTTTAACCGAAAATAGCATAGTCAAATCTTCAGTCCAGAAAATTAATTTTTTATAAAAAATTGAATTTTCCACAAAATAATAAAAAATATTTAATGAGTATAATTATTTTTTTAAGCAAAAGTTTTTCCCTGACAAAAGAAAAAAAATGGGTACTTTTAATATTTTTCAAGCTTCTGTTTCTGCCTTATTAAAAATCTAGTTTTTAAAAAATCAGGAAGCCTATAAATATTTCAATCAACGTATTTTGTTACCACGCATCTCTAGGACGCGAACAATTACATGAAATACTTACAGTCCCAATTTAAAAAAAATACCTCTTAAAAACAAAATCAATAATTCTGTTAAGAAATTTAAAAACGATATCATTAATTGAAGGTAGGTCATGAAAGTTTTTGTAATTGGACAACCGATGTATCTCGAAGACGCGAACAAATAAATAGTTTAAATTACTTTTGTATTCCCAATATTAAAAAGTTTTCCTCATATCAAACTGTTAAAAAATATATTTTTTAAATTTCTATATTGATATTGCTAGATGATAAGAGATCCTAGAAGATTCATGATTAGGTCATTCGACGAGTCTCGAAGACGCGAACAACTGTACTAAATTTCGTAATCTTGTAATTTGAAACCAACGAAAGATTTTTTTTTTATTTAAATAGAATAAACCACTTTTTTGAAACATCAATCGGTACTGGTAATTGACAAAAGTTTTAAGAATAACTCTATCAAGTCTCAAAGACTCGAACAATTATTTTCGATATATTGCTGTGTTTTCAATTCCCTTTTAAATTTTTTCTAGTATTAATAATTTAATTTTAATTTAAATCTCTAGAATACGGTCCAATTATATCGAAATATGTTTTAAAAAATTTTTTTTTTATTTGGTTAAATAAGAACATCTCTCTATAAAACAGAAAAGGAGGAATTTATTTTAAAAAATGCTAAAAAAGGATCTAGGGGAAAAAGAGTCCAGTCTGCTAATGGGAAAAGAAATATTTTTTTATTTTTTTATTTTTTAGTCTCTGTTTGGGATTCCCTTTCATCTTAGCTTTGCCATGCATTTTTGCGAAAGTAGCCAATCGAGAAACACATATTGCGGAGCCCCCAATAAAAGCAGATGGAGTTTCATTAAAATCGGCAGGATGATGTTCGCGTATGTAAGATCAAAGGCAGCAGTAGAGTCTTTTTTAGGCCAATTACATAAAATTTTCTTTCCCAAATTCTTTTTCTTCGAAAAAAGTGTCGTCTTATTCCATTTTCATTATATAATTTGAATTTCCAATTTTTGGATTTCAGTGAAGACTTCAAATATTAGTGCTTTCGAAATGATACATTTCTCATCCCCAAATCGAAAAATTTATCACTTGGAAAGGATTCTCTTTTTTCCTTTTTCGTCATTTATTATACAATTTGAAATTCCAATTTTTAGATTTTTGTAAGTGATTAAAATATTCGGGTTTCTAAAATTATAAAATTTTCATCCCCAAATCCAAAATATTCACACCTAATTTATTAAAATTTTTCAAAGATTGCACATTCTTAAATGAAAGTGCCAATTGAAAATAGCAATGGATTACAAAGGATTTAAAACACTTTAAATTCAGAAAAAATATTTTATTATTAAAAAAAACTTCAAGGAATTACTATTATCATTTTCTAATGAGATGTTCTATAGTAAGTAGAATTTTTAAATAAGAATATTTTATCATATAAATACGAATTTTTACTAAGAATTAAAAAAAAAAGAATTGTAAACAAAAAAGTTAATTTCTACCAAATAGTTAATTTTTCAATTCGATGGTTTAATTTAAAAAAAAATAGTTGCGTTGTTAACCAAATGGTTAAGTTTAAAAAAAAAAGTTTTTAATTGAAAATGGTGTTGTTAAATTTTCAGTTTAAAAAAGAATTTTCAAAAAAAATATGTAGCAGTTGAATTTAACAAAAAAAGAAATAAATTTAACAAAATTGTTGAATTTTTAAAGAAGAATATTTCATTACACATATACGAATTTTTACCAAGAATTAAATTTTTTATTAAGGTTGATGAATTTTTAACCAAATAGTTGAATTTTCAGTTTAAGAAATTGAATGAAATTTTGAAATTTTTTACTAAAGAATTAATTTTTCTACGTAAAACTATTATTCTTCATCGAAAAACTTTAATTTCTACAAAAATGGAACAATTATATTTTTAGTTTAAAAAAGGAGATAAAAAAATCCTACCTGCAAAATTGGAACAAACAATATGAGTTTTTAATAAAATAGTTAAATCCATATCCAAAAGATAAATTTTCCACAAAATACTTCAATTTTTGAATCAAAACTGAAATTTTAACAAAAAAGTTAATTTTCTAAAAATTAGCTGATTTGAAAAAGATTGGTTAATTTTTAAATAAATAATTTAACGAATAGTTTAAAAAACAATTTTTTCAGCGAAAAATACTATAATTAGATTTTCATCTTAAGAAATAAATTTTCATTTAAAAAAATTTCTGGCAGTAAAATTGAACCAAAAAAGACGATTTTTTAACAAAATTGTTGAATCCACAGCCAATAAGATGCATTCTCAAAACATGAAAATTAAGTTTAAAAAAAAAAAGAATTTTAAACAAAAAAGTTCATTTACTACCAAGTAGTTAATTTTTCAAGTGAATGGTTTAATTTATAAAAAATAGTTGCGTTGTTAACCAAATGGTTAAATAAAAAAAATGTAATTGAAAATGGTGTTGTTACGTTTTCAGTTTAAAAAAGACATAAATTTAACAAAATAGTTAAATTTTTAAGGATTTTTCCAAAAATATTCATTTTCTGTAAAAAAAAATTTTTTTTAATAAATGAAGTTTTCACTAAAAAATAAAGTTTTCCACGTAAAACTATTATTTTTCAACAAAAAACTTTATTTCCTACAAAAAAATGTAACAATTATATTTTTAGTTTAAAAAATGAGATTAAAAAAATCCTACCTGTAAAATTGAACCGAAAAATACGATTTTTTAATAAAATAGTTAAATCCATAGCCAAAAGATTTATTTTCCACAAAACAGTTGAATTTTTAAACAAAAACTATGAATTTGTAACAAAAACTTAATTTTCTAAAAACTAGTTGACTTAAAAATATTTATTAATTTTTAAATAAACAATTTAACAAATAGTTTAACCAAAAATCTTTTCAGCCGAAAATAGTTTAATTACATTTTTAGCTTAAGAAATAAATTTTTATTTAAAAAAAGTTTTTGAAATGCATTTTCAAAACATCAAAATTAAATTTTTTGCAAAAAAAAAAAGAATTACACACAAAAAAAGTTCATTTACTACCAAGTAGTTGATTTTTCAAGTCAATGGTGTAATTTATCATAAAATATATACATTGTTAAAAATAGTTTAATTAATAAAAAGTCTTAATTGAAAATGGTGTTGTTAAATTTTCAGTTAAAAAAAGAATTTCCAAAAAATAAATTTAACAGTTGAATTAAACAAAAAAAAAAACATAAATTTAACAAAATAGTTAAATCCACATACAAAAAGATAAATTTTCGAAAAAGAAGATTTATTCAATACCCAAAAAGATGAATTTTCACAAAAATAGATGATTTTTCAAAAAAAAAGTTGATTTTTTTAAATCGGCACAATGAATTTTTACAAAAAAGTTAATTTTCTATCAAGTAGTTTATTTAAAAAAAAATAGTTTAATTTTTAAACAAATACTTTAAATTTTTACCAAATTAGTTAAATCATACATTTTTAACAACAATAAAAAATAGTTATATTTTCAGTTTTTAAAAAATTGGGTAAATTCTCCAAACAAAAAATATTTTAATTTAAATCAAATACAGTTAAATTCTTCTTAAAAATATAAATATTAAACAAAATATTTAGAGTTTTAAATTAAGATTGAATTTTTAACTAAGGAGATTGAGATTCTTCCAAGAAAATACGAATTTTTTTACGAAAGAGATGAATCTTCAGGAAAAAAACTTCTAATCAAACAGTTTAATTTAAAACCAAAAAAATGAATTCTTAATTAAAAAGATGAATTTTTACAAAATAAACCATTTTTTTCACCAAGGAGATGAATTTTTAATAAGGAAAAATTCTAACAAAATAGTTGAATTTTTAAGCAAGTTGTTGAATTTTGAACCAAGAAAGATGACTTTTTAAGAAAATAGTTACATAATTAAATTTGGTATCAGATAGTGAAACTTTAAACACTTACAAAAATTTGAAAAAAAATTTTTTTTAATTATCATAAATTATTATTTTTTATTTTTAATAAATTTGTTTAAATATCGGTAATACTTTGAAAATGCACAATTTCTCAGAAATTCTATCAATACCTCAACTTTGATGAAATCCTTGAATAATATTAATAATAATAACAGTAAAAATAATATATATATATATGTATAATCTATCCAAATAATTTGAACCATAAAATATATAAATAATAAAATAATAATCAATGTATAATAAAAAAAAATATTACAATTTTTAGACCTTCTAAATTTTTCTATTTTCAGGCCTCCATCAAAAATTTAATTTGTTCTAATTAAACACAAATCAAAAATCTGAAGAAAAAAAATAAAAATTCGGCATATTATGCAGATTGAGAAAAAGGGAAAATTTCTTAAAAGAAAGAGAACAAACAGATTTTCTTTAAAAATGAGAAGAGGTGAATATGGAAAATAGAACAGACATTTTATGCAAAAATTGCAGAATTTCTGAAAATTTATCGTCAGATATTTCAAAAAATTTTCGTGGATTTTATCAAATTTGAGGTATTCATAGAACTTCAGAGAAATTGTACATTTTCAAAGTAATACCGATTTTCTTAAAAATTTATTTATGTAGAACAAAAAAATTTGGTCCTTTTTTTTAAATTTTGAAAATTATTTTTCAAATGGCTACTATTGACACTATTTTGAACGCTTTAAATATGTCCGAGGCCTAAATTGTTAAAAATGTAATATTATTTACCAAAAGTTGGATAGTTGATCTTTTAATGAGGAAACGAGTTTTCAACTAATTAACCAATTAGTTTTCAAATTTTCTTCGAGTCGAGAAAACTCGGGAAAACTTTTAGATTTCATATTTCATTGTTACGCACCTCGCGGAGTTTTCCTTTGTCCCTATAACGTCAAATGAAATTCTAGAGAGTTACGCTTTAATTTTCATTAAATCTCGACCACAGAGGCTCTTGACCGTCTGCGAGCAGTACGTCTCTTTGAGAACACGCCAAATATTTTTGTAATAACGAATTAACGAATTTCCAATTCGAGTGGAAGAGTGTTTGTCGTTATTTCAGGTGGAATGGAACGTTTCAGCAATTTAACAAAAGCTATGCCAAATTATTAATGTCATTACTCTTATCACCACATAGTGGATAAAATTTAATTTTTAAAAAAACATCCCATTTGATCAAAAATTGTAGGCTAAATTTCAATTAGGATGATTTAAATAAATTTTAATTTTACTTAGATGGATTTAAAAAAATGTATAAATAAAAAAAAAATTGTTTTGGAAAAATCTTGAATGTTATTTTTGTTTTTTAATCTGCATAATATTCCTCATTTTCACGGTTTTTCATTTGAGTGTATGCAGGCAAAATTTTATATTTTATTTTGAACTGAACATAAAAAAATCTAGAAGCTCTGGATATTTCCCTCTGCGCAAACATTATTAATAATTTTTTTTCAGCATAGATAAACTATATTTTTTTAATAAATTGTCCTTTTTAATGATCTGATTATTTTTATTTTAAAGATAAGGACGATTTTCTTGCTTGAGAAAAAAAAATTTATCATTTTTAGATCTTTTATTTATTTTTTTTTTTCATTTTCAGGCCTCCATCATAAATTAAATTTTTTCTATATAAACACAAATAAAAAATCTGAAAGAAATTAAAAAATTCGGCATATTATGCAGATTGAGAAAAATTTTTTTGCTTATTTTGTTTATAAAAGTTTCTATCTTAAACGTGTTTCAAGATTAAGATTCTGGTCTAGTAAGGAATTGATTTGCCTTCATTTCTATTTATATTTCTTTTCTGCAATTACTTACTCCTAACGATTATATTTTTAATTAAAAATTTTATTATTTCGTTGAAAAATTTAATGTTTCGTTGAACAGATTCCTTTTTAAATTAAAAATACAACTATTTTATCAAAAAATTAACTTATTGTTTAAAATTTATAATTGTGTTTGATATTGAAAGGAAATTTTTCTTGGTCCAAAAATAAATTATTTTTTTCAATATTTATATTTTTTAGTGCAAAATTGGTTTTTTATTTTGATTAAAGGTTCAAATTCTTGGGCTAAAATTTGCATTTTTTTGTAGAAAATTAATTTTTTTATGGAAAATTTGAATATTTTATTTTTGGCATTGAAATTTTCTTTTTTATTGGAAATAGAATTGCTTGGTTGAAAATACCCTTTTTCGTTACAAATTCATATTTCTGGGTTCAAAATTTATAAATTCATCAATTCAATTCAATTCAATTCATCATTCAATCATTCAATTTCATTCATCATTCAATTCATTTATAAATTCATTCAAATTCAAAATTTATAGAAAATTTGTCTTTTGGCTTAAAAATTTAAGTATTTGGATAAAAATTTAAGCATAGTGTCAAAAATCGAATTATTGTGTTGAAAATTATATTATTTTGTTTAAAACTCGTCTTGTTGGTGAAAAATTCTTTTCTTTCTTTTAATTGAAGATTCAAATTCTTTGGCTAAAAATTGGAATTTTCAGTCGAAAATTAATTTTTTTATGGAAAATTTAACTGTTTTATTTTTGGAATTCTAATTTTCTCTTTTTGTTGAAAATTAAATTGCTTGATTGAAAATGACCTTTTTCGTTAAAAATTCATATTTTTGCGTTTAAAATTAAACGGCTTTAGAGAAAATTTGTCTTTTGGCTTCAAAATTTAACTTCATAATTGGTCTCTTTACTTAAAAAATTAATAAATTTATATAAAAATTTAACTATGTGGTTAAAAATTTAAAATTCGTCTTGTTGGTTAAAAATTCGTTTTTTTATTTTGATTGAAGTTCCAAATTCTTTAGCTGAAATTTTTTATTGGTAGAAAATTAATTTTTTGATGGAAAATTTAAATATTTTATTTTTGGCTTTGAAATTTTCTTTATTTTTGGTTTGAATTCATTTTTGTTTGGTTTGTTTCTTTTTGATGAAAAATTTATATTTTCGGTTTTAAAATTTATCTTTTTAGTTGAAAAATTCATCACTTTAGTTGAAAAATCAATTCTTTGCCGAAAATTTAACTATTTCGTTTAAAATTAATTTTTTTGAATTAAGTATTCGACTGTTTTACAGAAAATTCTTCTTTTTCTTAAAATATTTAAAAATGCTGGTAAAACTTGTTTCCCTTTTTAAACTGAAAAATCTTTATTTGTTCAAAATTCGTCTCTTTACTTGAAAAAATTATCTGGTTGAAAATTACTCTTTTGATAAAAAGTTATTCTGTTTGGTTTAAACTTCGTCGTTTTAGTTTAAAATTAAACTTAATAGGAGGAATATCATCTACTTTGTTTCAAATATAAGTTATTAAATTTTTTGTCGAATTCCTAAAATTTTAGGTAAAATATTCAACCATTTATTTAAAAATTCATCTTGAATGTTTAAAATAATCCTTTTTGTTAAAAGTTCACATTTTTGAATTGAGAATTTAATTGTTATATAAAAAATTGTTCTTTTTGTTTGATAATTTAACTATTTAGTTCAAAATGCGACCATCTTTTTGAAAATGCATCTCTGTTGCTTTAAAATTTAACTATTTGGTTTTTAAAAATTCACCCTTTGGGATTGAAAATTGATCCTTATGTTAGAAAAGTCATAATTTTTGTTGAAATAAATAAATTTTCACTTTTTAAATTTTAATTCAAAATATATTTTATTCCATTAAAAAAAGATTCTATGTTAAAAATGTTACAAGATTAAAATGTTGTTCTTATAATATTAATAGTCAGGAAAAAAGAGTACTTGCTCATGGATAAATCAGGGAATTTTTGATAAAATAATTTTGATGAAACCAAAATGTTAATTCATATTCGAATAAAAATTTTTTATTCACGCTTTATTTTCTGATACACTGACATCAGCCAAGTCAACAAGTTAAATTTAAAAATCAATCAAGATCGCAATTCAATGATAAAATTAAAAAAAAAATAATCAATACAGACTTTCTTACTGAGCGAAGAGTAAATAAAAGCAGCATTGCGAATCAAGTGAAACTTTCTCGAGAGTTTAACTTATGGCAAGCGCACTATCGATCATCTTTACACATTGTAACGAACGAAGAGGTCGAGAGTACCGCTAGGCAAATCGACCATTGTCTTTCACTAAAAAACAAAGTTTTATTGCAAATATTTCAACTTCATGAATTGCAAATTAGCGAGTTCAGAATTTAGGGTTGGGTCCAAGTGGACGTTGTTTGATAAAGGTATAAGGTATATAATTGAGAAAATCCAGTTATCCAAGTTTCTGCAAAATGGAAAGCAAACCCTGACAACGTGATAAACTAATTTCGAAATTCGAGCTAGTTAAACTACTGTGGAAAACTAACTAATTCCCCACTCACTGAAAACTCTCATGTCAATATTATAGCTGCGAGATCAAGTTAAGAAACTCGCCTGCAATTTTATAAAAGTCGTTATTACCATCGCTTATTTCTTGTGAAATTAGCGGGATGCAAATCGAATAGAGAATATGGAATTACCTAAGCGGAGAACAATTTTCATTGTATCTCACTTTGCCTTGAATGAATCGATCGATTGAAAGTGAATTTTTATTCAGAAACAAGTTATTATCAGCAACATGTAATTTACGCATTCCTCTCTTTTTCCCTATTTTTCCAACTATTTTTGATTGAAAGGAAAAGAAAAAAACATTCTTGTTCTACGCCTTTTTGGGTTCAAGTGATTTCAACTGATCAATATGCAGTAAAGTTATAGTGCTTTTAAAAAAACTCCTAAGGTAATAGAATATAATTAAACTCATCACAGACTAGATGGAAAATATATTTTTTTAATTTTAAAATAAAAATAAATTTTTTCGGAAAAAGATCTACTCGCTTCGCTCCACTGGGAATCGAATCGCAGAACAGATTGACGGTCAATGGCTTTCCCATTAAGCTACTAGAACAGAAAATACTTAACGTCATTACAGACTAGATGAGAAATCTTTTTTTTTTTAATTTAAAAATTGAATTTCTTCTGAAAAAAGATCTACTCCTGTCGCTCCACTGGAAATTGAACCAATGTGGACCAGTGGAGCAAAGAGAGTAGATCTTTTTTTTTCAGAAAAAAAATTTTAATTTTGGAACATGCTATTCTTTGAAATTACTAAAAATGAAGAAATTACCTCTAATGGTAATTTGGCTAAAATAAAGTAATAAAAACATTGAATTATTCACTCTTGCATTAAATAGAAAGAAGAATCTTTTTTCAAAAGCATACGATATCACAAGCCAGGTGTTACATTTTATGATGCGCGTGATTTTAAAGGAATCTGTATTATCATCACAGATAGTCACCATAAATCAGTGTATATATATTTTATCACCCTGAAAATAGAAATCAGTCTATCGATCATGTTAATTTCTCAAATAACATAAAATACATAATGTTCTTACAGAATAGATGAAAAATAAATTCAGAAAATGTTTTAATTAAATTTTTTCTGAGAAAAGATCTACTTTTATATTTCTACAGACTAGATGAGAAATAATTTTTTCTTTAATTTTAAAATTTAATTTATTCTGAAAAAGTATCTAGTCTTGTCCACCCACTGGAAAATGAACCAACGTAGAACAGTGAAGCAAAGAGAGCAGATCTTTTTTTTCAGAAAGAAATTTTTATTTTGAAACAGTCTGTTCTTTGAAATTACTAAAAATGAAGAAATAACGTCTTATAGTATTTAAGCCAAAATAAAGTTATAAAAAAATTAAATTATTTACTCTTACATTAAATCGAAAGAAGAATTTTTTTCAGAAACATACGATATCACAAACCAGGTGTTACATTTTATGATACGCGTGATTTTAAAGGAACCCGTATTATCATCGGCGATAGATACCATCAATCGAGGT
>JAAAKG020136081.1:0-13318 GCA_010014905.2 Druon quercuslanigerum | reverse complement strand
AATGCTGTTGTATCTGAATTTTATTAAACTATTGCGTATAACTTACTGCGTTATAAGCAAAAAATTAAGTTTGCTCTACATTCTCCTTGAATTGCATGCATGTGAGGGGCCAAAAAGTAGTTTTTATTTTTTTAAACTATGAGGTAATGCTTTGATCATTTCCGCAAAAATATATATTGATGCCTTCAATGTAAGCATCATATAGAAGAAAAATTGTTGGTGTTCCATAAGTACTTCCTTTTAAAAGAATTATCTAAAAATTTTAATAATTTTTTTATCCTCTTATAATCAACAGAATTGGTTATTTAATTTTTTTCGAAACTTCCTTAGTACCCTCTATAAAATATATTTTGGCCATCATAATCGGTAAAGCCGTTTTCGATAAATTGGATTTTTGGACTTTTCAAAATTTGTTTGTAACTTTCTTAAGAATTTTTTTTATTAACAGTTGGGGTAGATTTATCTTGTAGGGGTAGCTACTTGCCCTGGAAATATGGATCACATCCGAGCGGGGGCACCCAGACCATGCTTATCCTGCTACGGCCTTTCATCCTAATTAAAATTTTTACCAAAAACTACCCTTCAAATTTAGTATATGCAGAGGTGTCCATATATGTAAAATGCATCTTCACATCGTTTAAGGCTGCAAAAGTTATAATTAAGGGGAAATTTTCAAGTCTCAAGGAAATAATTTGGATTCCTATATCATCTTTACATTGTTGGAGGTGGTTTTCCCACTTTTAAAACGTTTTTTTTCTTTGAGGATATATATGTATGACTTAGGGGTAGTTTTATTGGTATTAATTATATGTTATCAAAGAGCAATAAAGGAATAAGAAAAGATTAACTAACAATGTTTTTTAAATCGTATGGGATGTTTTTGAGAAAAATTATAATTAGGATGAAGCTTTTAAATGGCAACTAATTAATTTGGGATTCAAAATCATCTTTATATTGTTTTTTATCCTATGCATAAAATCACGTGAAAGGGTAGTCTTTTGTAAAAATTATAACGAGAGGGAAATTTTCTAGTGTCAAGTAATTAATTTGTAGCTCTAAATCATCTTTATATTGTTCAAGGTGGTTTTCCAACTTCAAAAATTTTGTTGATCAAGAGGGTTAGGTGTGTACGACTTAGGGGTAGGGGGTAGTTTTTCGGGAAACTTAATAATTGTCGTTAGAGAGTAAAAAAAAGCAAAAAAATCTTTCCAAATCGTTTGTCTCATTATATTAATTTTAAGTATGTTTTCACAGGAGGCGGTAGTGAGCGGACGTCGCGCTACCGCCGCCATTCTTTTTTGAGAAGTTTAAAGAGCAACACAAAATATTTTTAGTATAAAATTAGCAAAAAAAACGCCGGAAATATAGCATATTCCATTCCTTAGAATTGAAAAAAAATCGTTCATTTAAAAAATATTGTGAAAATTACATTAGAAATAAAAAAATTAAGGTACAGAAATCCTGAAAATAAAACCAACAATCCAACGAAAAAATTTGGACAACCACCATGAAATGTTCCTATTGAAATTTGAAAAAAGAGGCAAACTATTTTTTTTCAAAAAAGAAAAGAAAATAATTTTCTCCTTTGGACAAAAATAAAAAAGAGGAAAAAATGAGAAAGCAACTAACCAAATGCCCTTTCTTCTCTTTCATACTTTTTTCGTCTTTTTTATTTTTATTATTATTATTATTATTATGCAATCGTAACAAAAAAACTTTCGTAAAATAATAATTATATGGAGGTTAAAATTTGGTTGTTGGATTCTTACTTTTATTTTCAAGAATTCTGCAAATTAATTTGCCGACATAAGCTAAAAATAAGAAATTGAATTGAAAAAATTTGTTTACCTAAAAGAGAACTACAAATTATTTAATAATTATTTTTTGTAATAGACGTAGTTTCTGCTGCAATCGTTGATAAAAACATAGAAATTAATAAAAATCTAATGTTTGAAATAAACGGCACAAAGTACGACCAAAATTAATAACCGAAGGTTTTTTTATCCAAGACAGAGCTATCAATTTATTTTAAATCTTTTTTTTATGATAGGCTTGGTTTCCTAATTATTTTTTGAAATGCTGCGCGCTTTTGTTTTAATTAAAAAAAAAATTGGAATGGAAAAATAAATCTAATATACATTTGATACAATCGAGATTAGAAAGTTGAAGAATCTTTAACCAAAGAGTCTTCGCAATCACCAAGATTATCGGCTTGAGCCATTTCCTCGAGAAATTGGAATAAAAGAAAATCTTTCAGAACAGTCGTCTAAAAACGAATTTTTCCATTTCTGTATCTTCAATAAAAAAATAAAGAAGCAGTTAAACATGACAAGTTTTATTTTTTATTTCAAATCTACATTTCAAGATGGATAATTCAAACCATCGCTAAAAAATATTGGAATAAAGGTAATATATAAAGGATTGCGGTCTACGAAAACCTTTTGAGTGGTTCATCCACCTCTCTTAGTTTAGCTTTATAGACAACGGGTTTTCTTTCATTTGGTACACTAATGTATAGGTAGTTTCTTTTTGGATAATAATTTGGATTAGATACAAGGCCGACACCATGATGATGAAGTTTGAGAGAATAAATTTTGAAAGTTTCAGCTACATAATACTTGTCTTTTCCGATACATATACGAGCAGTAGTTTTTCCAGACAAATCCTTACGACTTATAGCTGGATTTTGAAAGATGATTGCCTCCCCATGTACGTCTGATTTCAGTATAAAAGCAAAAAAATTATTTCTTATAATTTCTTCTATTGCCATGTTGTTTTCAGTAGCTCGCATCCATGGGGGTACTGCTAGTGGTCCATGTTGGATCCATCCATGGTAGCAAAATCCATCCATAAATTGAATTTCAATACTGTCTTCATACAGATTTTCGGGTTCAACTAATTTGACAAAGAACAGTAACCTTAAATTAATTATCTCTATACTGGAAACTTGAATTTTTAACTATTTTGGACAAGCACCCTTCAACAGGGAACGCATTTTTGTAGTCGAAAATTCTTCAATTGTATATCTGTTGCAGACAAGCTGTATAATCCGGCGAGATAATACAAAGAGTATAATCAATTTTTTACATATACACGTTTTCACTTTTTTGAAGAATTGGTAATAAGGTTCATTAAAAAAAACAACAACATGAATGTACACATTCACATTCAATAAAAAAAGTTAAGTTTTAACTAAGAAATTACAATTTTTTAACTAATAATAGTAGACTTATCATTAAAGGGATATTGATTCCCAAAGAAGCAATTGCATATTACCAACCAAATTCATATATTTAAACAAACAGTTGGAATTTTTAACAAGAAAAAATGATGAATTTTCAACCTGAGGATTCATTTCAAACTCTAACACTGTAACCATGAAGTTAAATCTTAATTAAAAAAATATAATTACTGAAGAAAGGAAAGCAATTTTAACAGATACATTTCTTAATAGCATAGTTGATTATTGTTTATCTTTTTTTGCAATAAATTCGCTTCTGCAATGGGATCGTAAAAATTTAATAGTTTTCAGCGTCAATATTAAAATTTTCTAATAAATTTAACTTTACCAAAAAATAATTATATTTAATTATACTTCAAAAACAAAGAAGGAGACTAAATTTAATTAACTTTTACGGAACTTGAACTAACTTATTTTTTTGCTGTACCTGTAACGAATTTTATGCTTAGAAATTATAACTTACTATCTGGTGGTTGGCTCAAAGATGAGGTTGTGGGTTGAGACGAGCTGTGTGCGGATGAGCTCCGGTGTATTAATTGCTGCAATTCTATAAGAAAAAGTTAAAATAAATTGATAATTGATTCTTAAATGTTTTTTGGTTGCGGTCTTACCCCCACCCCCCATCTATTGTTTTCTCATAGAGAAAGGTTCATAATTATCTAATTTTTAGAATTTTCTTCTTAAACAAGAAAGATGAATTATTCTCAATGAGACATTTAATAAATAAATGTCCTACTAAAAAGAATCAATTTTTAACAAAAAATTATATAGTTATACAATCAGTTGACAATTAGCAAATTTGCAAAAACAAAAATTATTTGAAAAAAAATGGGTCAATCTTATAATGATAAATTATTTTTTAACAAAGTAGTTCAACTTTCTACCAAGTATTGAATTTTCAAGAATAAAGAATAAATACTCAATCTAGAAAACTAAGAATTTTTATGAAAAGGGTAAGAGTCTTTTCCAAAGTAGTTTTTGAATGGGATTTCAAGTTCTAAATTCAAAAGAATTGAATCTGATAAAAGTTGAAATTTGTAGCGGTTTTCATTTTTTTAAACCGTGTCACTTTATTTAAATAATTCTAACAAAAACATTATCCACCTATACTTACAGAATCCATATGCTGCCCGTTCATTATTATTCACTTCACAGTGTTTTTTTACAAATTTTGAAGTCTTAATCAGGGTCAAGAGAAATTAAAGGTTTGCTTAACAAAAATAAAGGACTGAACTTGGTTGTGTGTTTGCTAAACAGACTCGGACTCGGAAAGTACGAGGCTTAAAGTTCCGAGCGTTCTGCAGACATGAGCGTCCCAACTCTAAAAAAACACATGGCATTTTTACCCTTATGCCCCCACCCCTTCCAGCGACTGAGTGTATAAATTAACCAAAGTGAAGCCTAGGTATTCTGCAAGCGCAGTTACATGAGTTTTTGATTAAAATCTTTTGAATAAAGTAAGACGATTTCAAAAAATGAATACCCTGAGGATTTTTAAATTTATAAAGGAAATTTTTTTCGGTGAACCTAGTGTGACGTCCCGTCACTTTTGCCAAATCTACACTTTAATTAATAATTACCCCTAATGTAAATCGTGCCTCACCCAAATAAAAGTTAATTTGAAACGCATGAATTGGTTCAGGCACGATACTAAGCAGCGCTTTTATGACTTTGATAGCCAACAATTAAGGGTGGCTTTCCACTATATAAACCCCAAAAAATTTGTCAAACCAGTCAGTCGAGTTCAATCAGTTCAGCCGTCTTTGCGACACCTCAGTCGAGTTCAATCAGCTCACACGTCGTCGCGACACCAGTTCAGTGCCCTAGATCAACTATCCGCCGAAGTTACCGTCAGTCAGTCGAGTTCAATCAGTTCAGCCGTCTTCGCGACACCTCAGTCCAGTTCAATCAGCTCAGTCGTCGCCGCAATAGTTCATTTCAACCGCCGTCGTGATAATCCAGTCTAGTCAGTTTTCTGTTGTAAATTCTGTCAGTTCTTGAATTTTAACATAAATGAATATGTTTAATTAGAAGTGTAAGACGAATCTCTGTCACAGTAATTATTGAGTGTTGTGTCCAATTTAACCAAAGGAATATGAGTCATGAAAAGTGTAATCTCAGTTACCGTCAATTATAGAGTGTTGTGACGAATTTAATTAACGGAACAATTAGTTCCCGTAAGTAAAAAATAATCTGCTACCAACTCGTGGATGTCCACAATTGTCACTCTTGGGTCTCTAATTCGATGTCGGGAAAAGATAAGGAGGCTCATCAACCTTTTGGACGGGACAGTCAACTGGATTTATCAATCGAGGGGCCCAATTGACCAATCCTTGAAAGATCTATCGGCAACCATCCACCAGAATCTTCAGGTCGCCAGATCTTATCACCACATGGTTCAAGATATTCTTTGGGAACTAGAGCACGAGGTGTCACAACAGATAAAAACCAAGGCTACTTAAGGCTGCCTTTCACTGGGAAAATCTGAGCACCCGAACCCAACTTCAACGATGTCATTTCATGCAAACACTCAATGAGTAATTTAAGAAAATAAAATCACTAATTTTAATTTAATAGCATAAACTATTCAATTTATTTAACTCTCTATCTCTATCTCAGTTTTCCTCAACTCCCGGTATCGGCCTAGCCGGAATAATCAATTATTATGACTATTCCGACGAGGATTGATCAACAAACGAGGATCCTATTCATTATAATTGGGTAAGTGGCGTAAATTAATTATTTATTAAGACGTCACACTATATACAGCCGTTTGATATATCACAAATGTCTAATAAATTCTTTGTTCAGTTAAATTTTATCTTTCGTCAGATAAACTAGCTGCAGCGTTTTTATCCAACATAAAGATAAATTTATTCCTGGGGTTTACTGTGACAGAATTTAGGCAAGGTGTTTTAAAATAAAGATAAAAAATAAGAATTGATTTTCGGTAATATTCTTTCTGTAGAAAATAATTTTTATCTTTAAAGCATTTTAAAATGTCACTCAGAAAATTTTTTCTTAAATTTACCAAACTTTTTTGCGTCACGGTGTCAAGCGTTTCTGCGCACCTAATATCTGTCAGTTCAATTTCTTTTGTAATAATATTTTTTGATTGTAGTTGGTCGGAATTTGAACGATTTATTGAATTTTAATGTAATTTAATCTAAACTTTGAATAAAATTATTTAATTTTCTATGAAAATGTTAGAAAATAGTTTAATTTTTAACGAATAAGGTTGAACCTAACGGAAAGGGCTTTCTGCCCAAACAGATACTTACGAATCTGCTGTCTTTGTGAATGCAACCGTGCTAATATGGCGTTGATTTGTAGATTTGATCCATATTCATCGAAAGCTGTAAGACATAATATAGAGATTATTATTCAATATTTTTTTTAAAGAATCCTAAACATTTTCTATGGATCCGAACTAAAGATTGCTTGAATGTAATCACAAAGTCAGTGAAAGTTAACCGAAGTACCATATTTCGATGATTACATTTTTGTAATCCAGACACCATGCATTTTGTATCTCCAGAGAATTATGTTATTTAGCATACGAATAACTTTAAACATACCAAAAATGCGTTTTTTTTATTTTTTTAAAATTATTTAAAGCAAATTTTACGTCCTGAAGTTTCGTATATTGCTCTCTTATTTCTCAAAATAAGTATACGCCATATTGGATCTAACATTTGGAATCTGACACTTCTGAGGCCAAATTCGAAATCAGAAACACTATGACCTTCTTTATACCAAGTTCCAGGAAAAGATGTGAAAATTGCACAACTTCGACCACCATATTGGATCGATCGTTTTGAATTTTAAACTTTTCATGGTTAGTTTAAAGTCACCAACATCAAAATTTTTATAAATTTGTAAAATTAAATTTGTTTCTAAAGAAACGGGGTTTTGGATTTATTTAAAAGACGGGGAAAGTTACAACATTTTTTTTCGAGAAAAGAAATGCACAATTAATTTTCCTATAAGAATATGTACTTTTTAAGTAAAAATTCGAAACTTATTTAAAATTTCTTTAAAGTCCAACGCCGTTCAGCCAGAACAATTTTTTGGTGGTTCAAATTTTTTTTTAGCTTAAAAAGTATAATATACTTACGTAGAGTGGTGTGACCTGTTGGTGTATGACGCATTTGCGCTATTTGCTGAATTCTACCTGTAAGATATAATATATGTATTTATATGAAAGAATTTTTTTAACGCAACTTAAACATTTCAAATCGGTGATCCCAAATTTCCCTTATAACAAACGAAGAAAAATGATTGATAAAATGTACAACATGCCAGATGCGCCGCGCAGTGGCCGACTTTGGATTTTTTCGTCCGTAAGACGCTGAGGACTCAATTCTCAACTGATTTAAACCATTCTGGTTTTTAAATACTTTTGAAGGTTTATACTTATCGAAAGTATTGCTGCATTTTGGCTTCAACTAGTCAAATCGTCAGAAATTGTTACGGAACGTCAAAAATCGTCAAAGGCAAGTACAACCTTGAAGCATTTAGTGGTCGTAATTTACATATAGCACTGAAATAACTATTGGAAACAAATTACAATTTTTTTCCAAAAAACTGATTGCAGCAATCTGTTCTAAGAAAAAAAGCATGATAAAAACCTTTGTAATATTTTTTTGTATGGGTCATCTTGATAGTACAAAATGGATATAAACAATTGCGCGATTCGGAGTAAAATGTGAACCTCTTGGATTATGTATAGGTTGATCGTCTTCCTCTAAACTATTAAATTTAAAGAAATATTAAGGAAGCAATCTCTTTATTATTATTGTAAAATTAATAATTATTCCAGAAAATAGTTCCTCAAAATTATACAAAATCGTTAATTTTGAACGTGAAATTTAGCTAACGAATTGGCGAGTAAAAACACAACAGAAAAATCCAACATTTTATTTTAACCATTTTCAAATGCAAGGCAATAATTGCATGAAATTATTACATAAAAGAACATTTCCAACTTTTTATTTACTGCTCATCTTCAAAAGTTCTTTGCCTTCTAAGGTCAATTCTTGTTTCTTTGTTTTCTCAATTTTGCAAAACGATGTAATTTTTGGGTCTGATGATTCCAATAAACAATTAAGTATGTCTTTGTTTGTTTTTTCACTATCTGACATTCTACTTATATGCTGTCGGGCTTCGCGAAAGACTTAGTTCAGAGCTTTCTGTGCCTTTTCAGAATATGAACCGCATGGTCTGCCCAATACCTGCAGAATATCTGCTCCATGGATCAAGAACTTATGAACTAATGGTAGCATGGTGTATCACCAGTACAGTTCAACAAACACTTTTGCAGTATCAATACAATATTCTCTGAATTTACGGATATTCGCCATGTAGGGACACGATGCTGTGCCTTGGAGAATCGTATATAACCTTTCAATAACGCCTTTGTCCACGCCGGTAATTTCTGCAACCATTTCAAATTTTTGAAAAACGTTCTCGCCACGTTACCAGTATTTGTTGTACCAGCTTCTTGTTTTACTCGACCCACAGTTATTCCTAAACATGCATTCAATTGTTTTTGAACTTTTTTTTTTACGAACGGACATTCTCTCTTGGTTGAGTTTATTTATTTCTGCCACTTGCGTTGGCAACAGTCCTCCCCCCTTCGGTAGATTAATTCGATTGTCGCAATCTAATTTGTCAGATATGTGAATAACATATTCCATGCACTTCATTAAACCATGCAAGACAGCCAATCCTAATTCTAACAGCTTCTTTTTTTTAATTGTTTTCTTTAGCATTTGTGAAATATTATTCAGTTTCCCGGGCTTCGCAGAACAAGGGTAGCATGACTTCGTAGATTTTTGATTTGCAAGACTATTACAAACTTTTCCGTCGACCATGGTACACTTAATTTCCAGGCGAACCTCCAGGATATCTCCGTCAAATTCGTACATGAAAGGTTTCCTTGCTTTAAATACGCGGTTCATCTCGTGATAAGCACTTGTAACGAGTTAATTCGATTCGGTCTCAAACTTGAAATCTGCAGGTAGAGTATGAAAAACTGAATTTGGTTTGTCGTTCTGCCATATAACTACCGAGTCAGCTTTCAATTCTAAAGGACAAATCGTTACCAAAAAAACTTCACTATCTTTTTTTTACTCGTCACTGCAATCAGATGACCACCGCTGCCTTGTCGATTGTTGTCCAGAGGCCCCATCCATGCCCCACTTTCCTGTTGGAGTCAGTTTTGTTCCCTTCAATTTTTCCAAGTGCTTATCGTCAACAGTCATAAGAATTCTCTTGATCGTATGCTCCAATAGTGAAATCAATGTAACACTGGCTTTAAAAGTAGAAATCTGCATATTTTTTTCTTCTCGGTAACATGTTTTCCTTATTTTCGTTATCTTATCGTACCCAGGTAGCGATTGATGGTTGTTTATTTTCTCTAAGTGCGCCACAAGCTTCTTGTAATCTAGTTTAGACAAGTGCGCATCATGCAGTAACGCTAGAGGCTGATGATAATTTACAACATTTTTTGTCTTGTTATCTTTGCAAACATCAAGGGTCTGCAGTTCACCCGATTCTCTAGACTTTTGTTCTCTTCCTTGCAGAACACCTTTTAATTCATCGACACTATACTGGAAAAAAATTTCGTCATGGCGTTGATCCTTTGATTTTTGCGACAGCTCTTTCAAATTTTTAGGCGGACGACCTTGTGGATGTTTCATTTCAACAAGTGAAGGCAAAAGTGGAAAAAAGAAAGTATAAGATTTGAGCATGAATGAAGTCGCACATTTTGTTTGAAATGTTTTTCGGATGCGAGAAACACCTTGCCACAATTTACTATATTCCGACAACTAGTTTTTAAATACTGTGTTAAAGAAATAACTTCAAAGTCAGCGATCAAAGGAAATTCTACTTTAGCATCATTAGCGATAATTTCTTCTCCAGGTTTATACCTATTCAATGACCACCTCAATATCAACAAAAAATTAAAAGCGTATATATAGTAGCACTTCTGTAAATTTCTCACACTAGTAACGTACAACAAACTCACCAAAGGTACTTGCTCCAAAATAAAATATCTTGAATTTAAAAAAAAAGGCAGGTTTAAAAATAAAATTTTTTGCTATTATCTATTATTTTAAACAATCTAACGATCAATAGAGAAATAACGGATGTGGTAATCGAATATAAAATTGGCTAGTTAGAAATAAATATTGAAAATGGATTTCAGACACAATGTGTTTTGAAAATTGATGTTATTTGAAATTGTCAAAAAATATTTATTTTTTGGTTAAACCCACTTTTATAATTAATCTGTTAGTCACAATTGATTTCAATTTTTAAAAAATACAAAAGGCAATACGTGATAAGAAGATGTTAGTACTACTCAGTTAAAATTCATTCATAAATTTACAACAACTTATTTGTAATTTGCACTATAATGTTTCAAAGGTATTGTTAAATTTATTTAATAATACTTACAGCTTATCTTGCTGGAGAATAGGTGCTTCCAGTTGTGACGCCTAATAACGATGGATGAATAACTAATAAATGATTTCTATTCAATCTGGCATTAACCGATTAACTGCACACAGAATGTTGAACACAGATATCACGCAATTATTTGAATCCATTTTGTACTATCAAGATGACCTCATACTAAAAAATGTTACTAAGGTTTTTATGATGTTTTTTCCGTAAAATCGATTGCTGCAGTCAGTTTTTTGAAAAAAAATTGTAATTTGTTACGGGTATACTTTTTTTAATCGTATATTTACATTCAATAGTTATTTTAGTGCTATCTTTGACTTACTAACACTAAATGCTTTAAGGATGTACTTGCCTCCGACGGTTTTTGACGTTCCGTGAGGATTTCTGACGATTTGAATAATTAGAGCTAAAATGCAGCGATACTTTCGATAAGTATAACCCTTTACAAGTATTTTAAAATCAGACTGGTTGAAATCGGTTGAGAATTGAGTTCTCAGCGGTTTACGGACGAAAAAATCCAAAGTCAGCCACTGTGCGCCGTAGCCGTGTGGGCTGAGTATTCTTGAGCCCAACCATAAAATAAACCAACCTAATTATAAAATAAACTAATTCCTATAATAAATTACTATTTTGAACATATTTTCTGTGAGCCCACCCAAGAAAAAAATGTTTTCGGCTCTCCTGCAACATGCTTAATAGAAATATGGATTCATTTTAGAATATTTTGAAAGTAGATCAGAAAATAAATTGATTTCATATAGATCATAAATTTAAAAAAAGGAAGAAGTGACAGCATTTTATTCACGGATAATTTGCGAAATTAATTTCCAATAGAAATATGTATTTTTAAAGTAAAATTCGAAACGTTTTTCAAAGCTCTTGAAGGCACAACGATTTTCATTTTTTTTCTAAACCACAGTAATTTTTTCATAATTCAACCAATAATTGTATACTTACGCAACTGCGCTCTTTGAATTCTCAGCCATTCATTATCGGCATTGATTTGTGCTTGCCTATCTGTAAAATTTAATATAGGGATATTTATTCAATTTTTTGTTTATAGAATACCAAAAATTTTCTATTGTTCCAAACTAGAGATAGCTTAAATTTTATTTCAAAGTCTGTTGAAGTTAACCAAGGTACTAGATTTCGATGATTTTATTTTTAGAATTTAGACACTTACTTTATCTTGAAACAGAAAGTCAATTAAAGACATTTAAAAATATACCTTTTGAAAATATTTGTTTATTCTATTTTATGTTACTATAAAAATTGTTTAAAAAATGAAATAAAGGTTTTAACAGAATTTACTGCTGTTCGAAATAATTCAATATTATGTTCGATTTAGAAAATACAATTTTAAAAATATTTTTGGAAAAATTATTGTTTAAAAAAATTATTTTTGTTTAAGTAATTAAAGAATGATTTTTTTAGATTTGTTTTTTATATAATACACTTAAAAAATCAATTATATGTATTTCATTTTATTTTTTTAAAGTAGTCAAAAAAACTGTTTGACCAAATAGAAATTTGTTAAACGTTGAAAGAAATATACTAAAATTATGTAATTATTAAACAAAAAGTAGCATATGATACCAACTGAAGAAAGAAGTAAACATCGCAGCCCAATTTTTATAAAATTTTCAAAGTAAACAACAATGAATTGTTTACATAATTACGTTATGTTTAAAAAAAATATCTGCTCTAAGCAATGACCATCTATTACATTTTAATCAAAAAATACTATTAGTTTTTACTTTTTTTTTAAATTAAATAATTATTTGAATAAGTTATATTTATTTATTTAAACAGGACTTTTTTGTTCTCGGTAGCACGTATTAATATTTTAATTTAGAAAAAAAAAATTTTTATTTTATTTCTCCCGGAATGAAAATTTTGTTGGGTTTACTTGCATTCTAAAGTGAAAAAAAATTGCAATGAATTTTAGGACCATTCTAATATCACATATCTTCATAATGACATTTTTTAAATTGAATAATATGTGATTCCAAAATTGCACAAATTTAAATTGCAAATCTTTTAAAAAGGAAGACATTTAAACTGACAATCGTCAATATTGCAGAATTTGAATTATAAATCTTCATAATTGTAGAACTTTGAATTGTAAATTTTAAAAATTAAATATTTTTTTTTATGTCTCTAATGAGCCGAAAAGTGAGATAGTTTAATCTCAAAATACAAAAATTTAAAGAAAAACACTAAACAAATGATTCTTTTGCTTATAAATATTGTATGATTTCTTTTAATTGAGCTGCGAATGTTACCTCAATTTTCACGGAAGAAATCTTTTAATTAGATTATTATATTTATAAAATATCAAGAATTAAAATAAAATAAATAAAAATCTTTTAATGTTAGAAATATTTAGAAGTGTATTATGTTTGGATTAATAATTTTCAATGTTATTGATAATATAATAATCTAAATACATTGCATAGAATCAACCAAAAAACGTATGATCTGGGCACTATGATCTTTTTCCTGTATGTTCATCCTTTGACATACTTTCAGGCTTACTTGTATATATATATATATATATATATATATATATATATATATATATATATATACAATATATATATA
>JAAAKG020136078.1:0-13319 GCA_010014905.2 Druon quercuslanigerum | reverse complement strand
AAATTAGATTGACTATACAATGTAGCGGGTCTAACGTTTACTCATCCATGAAGTAACATGGTTAAAAGAGAAAATAAGACAAAATAACAAAATCACATGTAGCAATCTGCGTCGCAGTATAGTGAATGTATACGCAGAAAGCAATCGCCAATTAGAAGAAACAAAATAACAGCTTAAACAAGCGTACCACACTGGCCTGCTGTAACGGGAATATGTACTTAGAAACAAATCGCCCGTCCTTTGTGAACACAACATGACTTGCACAAAAATGTTAGCAGAGCTCTCAAGTTATTGTTTTTATGATTATAAAAGTACTAATGGGGCTTAGCACACTTGCACGTTGATATTTTCATCGCCGTTTCACTCGAAGTATTTTCTGTTTGTTTTCCTTTACGCTTTCTGTATTCGTCTAAAAGTCTTGCTTTAATAAAAGTTATTGCAAGTTGTTCGGGTCTTGATTCTGATGCCGTAACAAACGTTTCATAAGAAGGTGATCAACTGTTCAGGAACTCTAAAACGAATAGATCTTCATCCAGGACTTTCCAAGTTCTTGCAAGTTTATCTATAATTTCTTGCATCAGACTTAAGTGTTTTTTCGAGATCCCCGCCTTCTGATAACTTTTGACTTCACAAACGCTTTAGATCATTTTTTTTACCGCTTACACTTGACTTCTCGTGGTAATCCTTTAAAGCTTTCCAAGCTTCGAGAGCCGTCTTCGAGGTCCTCACATGTATGAGCTGATTATTTTCCACTTCTGTATCTGGCATTGTTAGCGCTTCCTCGGTGGTAACCTGCCACAAATCTTCTGCTGCGAGCAACATTTCCAGCTTGCACTTCCATATTTGGAAATTTTCGCTGATCAGTTTTTCAATCTTGTATTCCGTAGCTAACGTAGCTGAGTCACTTATTTTAATTCCTTAGTTATCACTGGTAACTTTATTTTTCACTTATTCACTTCTTTGTTTGTCACCGTTCAATTTCACTTATCAGTCTTCATTTAAATGTACCTTCACACCGATATCACCCACTGTTTTTGAGTTACTTTAGTTTTTCTTTATTACCCTTACTCAACTTTGTCTACCGACATCAATTATTAATGTTTAATACTATATCTGGGTACGTGGATCCATAACTTGCTGGCAATGTGCAGATTATTAGACACTAAATAAATAGAAAGACGAACAATTGGGAAAAGAAAAATAGGGTTCGATATAGAAACACTCACAAAAGACGACGGCCACTTTTTGTTAAGTAAAACACACAGGTTTATTCGAATAAACGGATATACGAGGGCTGTCCTTCGTAATTGCCTTTAGTGCATTCGTCGCACTAGTTTCAACAGTATCTTTATTGTCAAATCGATGTCCCTTAAGTGGTATTTTCAATCGAGGAAACAGCCGAAAGTCGCAGGGAGCTATATCAGAACTGAATGGAGGCTAGCGGAGCTGCGCAACACTGTGTTTCAATAAATAATGCTTCACAAGGTTTGATGCGTGCGCTGGAGCCTTGTCGTGATGAAGAAGCCACTCACCGGTTTCCCAAAGTTGCGATCGTTTTCTCCTGATTTCATCACGCAATCTTTTCAGAACTTTAACGTAGTACTCTTTTTTGATTGTCTGGCTTATAGAAGCATATTCGTGACGCACAACACCCCCATAATCGAAAAAAAACAATCAACATTGACTTGAAGTTGCTTCGACTTTCACGGGCTTTTTCGGCCGAGGCTCGGATGGAAACTTCCATTGCGAAGATAGTTGTTTTGTTTCAGGATCATAACCATAAACCCATGTTTCATCACCAGTAATAACCTTTTTAAGAAAGTTCCCATCACTATCGATCATTTCCAGATTGTCCTGAGTGATTTCTAATCGAAGGTTTTTTGTTGCTCTGTGAGCAGTTACGGCATGAGTTTTGCACACACACACGCGAGTCATTCCCAAATTCTAGGTTAAAATTCGCCAAACAGTACTTTTTGGTATTCCAAGTTCATCTTCTAGTTCTCTCGCAGTCAAATGACGATCTTGTTCAACTGCGACACGCTCACCCTCGACATTATCCGACGATGTTCCCGTCGAAGGTCGGACAGAACGAGGATCACTGTCAACAGATGTGCGGCCACTTTTGAACCGCCTATACCACTCTTTTATTTATGTTTTGCCCATACACTCATCTTTAAAAGCCTTTTGCAACATTGCAATAGTTTTTGCACAACTTTCACCGAGATTAGAGCAAAATTTTATGGAAATTCGCTGTTCGGTTCGCTCTGTCATTTTTACTAGTAAACAAATTGCGGCGAACGCAAAAAATTCAGTGTAAACAAAGACACTCTGCGCGGGAACTAAGTCGTTTTATCGGTATCTCGGGCTACTTAAGAGAAGGTTAGGAGTTGCTGCTGACTTTCGTACCCTCCAGAGGTCGCCTGAGTCTCTCCGCAGAAAGACATGAACGTAGGTCGGATACTTTTGGGACAGCCCTTGTTATGCTCAGCTTAAACATTTTAATTATTTTTATAAAAGAAACAAACAAAAACAAAGTTTGTAATTTTTATTTCGTTTTTATACTCGACAATCCTTATTCGTAATCTCTTGGAGAATATTGTGTAGGGAAATTCCCGCAATACCCTGAAAAACAACCTTTTATTGAAAATCACAAGAAAAAATGTTTTAAATATAACTAAAACCACAAAAAGTAACAAGATGTGCCATTCTTTGGTAATTTTTAGACTAAAAAATTATCTTACATATTCCCCCGAGGAATGTTGGTTGCGAGAAACCACGCAATACTGTAAAAGTCATCCGCAGTGATAAACGATTTATCATAAATCAGAAAGTCTCCAAATAGAGCTTAAAATTTGTAAACCTTAATTATTTTATATCTCGAGAAAAGCTCTTAAATAATTTCTAGAATAATAAAAAAGGTTTAGGAATCCGACAAGAACTTAAAATCCAACCCTATTACCAATTAAAAACATTTGATAATTTTTTCTGGCTTTTTAAACTGAGAACTTCTCATTTTTAATCGTCAGAAAATGTCACTAATAGAAAATCGAAAAACTACCTAATGATAAATGATTTTCCAATGATCAAGGAATCTTCAAAAAAGCTTAAAGGTTGTTAAAGTTCCCTGATTTTATATCCTGTAAAAATCACTTAAATGACCTTTGAAATAATAGTGGGAGTAATAAAATTTATAAAACCTTCAAAAACAACCACTTATTGAAAATTACTCAAATTTTAACAAGCAGACAGAAGACACCAAACTTTGTATATTTCTGTAACCTTTTGCCCCAAAAATTTTATTCATAGCCTTCTTTTTTATGATACTTTATTGATCGTAAGTTCAAATATTTAAATAAAATTAGAACTACTTTATCATTAATTAATTTTTTTGGTTAAAGAATGATAATTTTATTTAAAGATTGATCTATTTTGTTGAAAATGTTACTATTTCTTGGGAAATTTGTTTTGTTTTGGTGAAAATATATCTTTGTTAGTTTAAAATTTAACTAGCTTCTCAAAAATGCATATATTTTTTTGAAACTCATCTTTTCGATTTAAAAATTCGTCTTTTTGGTAGAAATTTCACCATTACTAGTCAAAAAAGCAACATAATTAAACTAAAATCAAAAATAAATAAAGAGAAAACCTTATTTTTACGATGAAACGACAGTTTTTTTAACTTTTGAAAGAAATTAATTTTTTCTTTTATTACACATCATATTAGGTATTGTTTATTGTATTAGTAAATGCCCCAAATTAATATTGAAAGAACTTCAAGCTTCATTGTATTTAGAACTGATGAATCTGTGCGAAAAACAAATTGTTCTATTTATTTTGTTCGTTCTATAAATTATTTTGTAGATACAATGCTGCTAATAAGATTAAAAATTATTATAAAGTATTTTCAACGAGTGATTTTATAAGTACTCTTTAAATTAATTTATGAAGTCTGAGCTTCTTTAGGTAGACCATACATACATTTACTTTATACATAAATCATCTGAGTTTCCTAAAGTAAAATAACTATGTACGTGTGAGAATTCAGCTTCTACAAATTTCAGAAGGTTATACTGTTTAAAAATTGTTATCTCGCTAAGCCCCGAAAAAATCAATTCACGGTAACCGGGAAGGGGAAATCACAAATATTTGAGAACAGTAATTATACAACAGTAATTATACGCGACATCAGAATATTCATTATTTCAATTGCTGTCAACATTCTGCGTTAATCAGTTGCTTTCATATCTTGAAAAAATGAGGTACTTTATCACTCTGGTTTTAACCTTGGATGTTATTATTAATTTTATTGGTAAGTACTATTATTATTATTATTAATATTACTTCATAATCAGGCAGTTTTGTAGGACTTATATTAATTAATATTTTATTCTTTTTTTACGAAACTATTATACCTCAGAAGATTCACTTATGATCGCTTATTGCCGAATTTTCAAGTTTCGAAGACAAAATATTAAATTCTTCAATTTTAAAACTCAAAACTTGGGAATGTTTTTATAAATTTTCGAAAAAGATGTTTATTTGGTTTTCAAGTAAGACAATATGTGTATATTAAGTGTGTAAATGTGTTTTCTTCACGCTAAAATAATCACTTGTAAATACGCTTTATTGGTGGTGGTGACATAAACGATTTAGAAGTTTCACAATGCCCTTCTCTCATTGTGTAAATAATGTTGTAAATATCAAACCAATGCTTTCTTCTCTAAACTTTCCACAATTAAAGTTTTCTTATTTATTAAAAATTTATTTTAAACTTTATATTGATATTTAAGTATAACTCACATCCAAAAAATATATTTACGTTTTAACTTAGCGAAAATTAACTTGTACGAAATAAAATAGAATTAATTAACATTTTGACAATATTACTTACATTTTTAACATTACTAGTTCATCAATGTTTTTTATCTTTTTACAGAAACTTCATCTGCTTCTCCATCATCTCCCAAAACAAGGGACTTTATAACCAATTTTGGGAGGAGTAGTCAACATTCGGATATTAAAGGTAACCTATTACAAATTAAAATTAATAACAGGAGTGTTAATTAGTAAAAAGTTTAATACCCTTAATAATCAACTAAACAAAAACATATTTTACACGCATGGAACATTGTTTCCAATCTTTTGAAGAAGAATTTTCAAAACAAAAACCATACCAGGATTTTACTTTTCTCAGCACCTTTATCGTAAGTTCTTGTCCTATTGATACTCGCCATTCTATAAGATATCTAGGTCAGCATAAGCTTATAATAAATTTCCTATAAATTTTGAACTTTCATAGAAAATTCATTATAGAAAATTATTATGTTGACAACTTTCACAGAATAATCAGCATTGATATAAATTGTTATCAAAATATTCTAGATAATCCCACGAAAATCTGAAAATTTAGAGAACATTGCAATTAGATCGAAAGAAGCTAGAATACGGTCTTTTGTAATCTTGTGTAAAGGAACCTGTATATTATTATTTATATTTCAGATCTTAATAAATTATAAACTATACCAGGGGTGTCATTTGAAGTTTGTTGGTTTTTTCAATAAAAACAACACTTAATCCTCAAGGGAATCTCAAAAAAAAATTTATTCAAAGTATTGACCATTGGATTCTACACATTTTGCCCATCTTTTAGGCAAATTATGGATACTATTCCAAAAAAACCTTTTCTATTTCGATGCGAAAAGGTGATAGTCGGACAGGGCGAGGTCTGGAAAGTACGGCGGGTACGAAAATATTTTCCAATTCAATGCTTTTAATGTGTTCTTCACCACTTTAGCGGTATGAGACGGTGCGTTGTCATGTTGTATGATAACTTTGCCATGTCTTCGAAGTACCACACCACACTGGTTCCACCAAACACACAGCATTGTCTTACGGCCAATGTGATTTGGCCTTGGAGTAGATGGGCCGTCCTCACCAGATGAAAGCCATGATTTTTTCGGCTTCGGCTTCTCAGAATAAATCCATTTTTCGTCCCCCGTGACAATTTTATGCAGAAACAATTTCCTTTCAAACCTCTCAAGTAGCATTTCACAAATGGTTTTTCGATTTTCTACTTGTCTATCGTTCAGTTGGTGTGGTACCATTTTCCAAACTTTTGAATTTTTCCCATGGCTTTTAAACGTTGGCAAATCTCTCCTTGGGTCACATTTAGTGCTTGTGCTAATTGTTGCTGCGATTGGGTTGGGTCTTCATCCAATAACGCCTGCAGTTCCCCGTCTTCGAGCTTTTTCGCTGCACCAGGATGTTCATGGTCTGTTAAATCGAAATCTATACTTTTAAATTGACGAAAACATGCCTCACATATTCTAATCACTGAAGCATGTTTACCATAAGTTTCTACCAGCAATCGATGAGCTGCAATTGCTTTTCTCTTTTGATGAAATAAGAAAAGCAACAAATGCCGCAAATGCGATATACTTGGAACGAAACTCGACATATGCCATGAGGTAAACAAATATGATGCTATTATTTTTGCAGAATAGAATTGTGTATTTTTGAAGGTCCATAGAAAAATGTGACATAGATGTCAAATCATAGAAATGTATACATATATCTAGCGACGTCTATGAGTAAAACCGGCAAACTTCAACTAACACCCCTACTATGTGCGTTCACAGCATTTACAGTATCGATATCAAATTTATAAATATTACCAAGATACTTACTCAATATAAATGTAATATTTTTGTAAAAATAATTTGTTTTTATAAATTAAAGATAGCTTTTTTTAATTTTCTAAAAGTGTTATTTTCTATTATTTCAAAACTGCTTCTGTCATCAAGAATTTCCATAATTTTTTTATTTTAGTCACTTTTCAAAATTGCTATTTTAATATTTCCCTTGCCTGCAAATTTTATATAGGGATCAAGATTTTCCTCTGAAAACACTTTCGTCAATTTGTAAGCTCTGTTTAATCCTTTGTGTGTTTTTAGAAGTAATTTATTATTTGTTATGAAATCATTAGATAATCCTGAGAGCTTGAAACTGAATTCTTGTAATTTATTACAACTTTATTTGTACCTATTACACGTTTTTACTAAGCCTAAATGTACAGGGAGGTAGTTGTTAATTTAATTTTTCATAGGTAATTAAAATTTTTTCATTTAGAGTATTTATTCTTGTATGAAATGCACTGATATACAAACTTAGAATTGATCTTTTAAATTTATTTTAGTCTTCTTAAATTAGTTTCTAGTTTTAATATTTGTGAATTGAAAATCTTATCTGTTTTTTAAATCAACCATTTTTTCGGAGAACTTCATGATATTTGGATTTTGTAAGAAACGTATTCTATGATTCAATTTGGTTTTATTTTAAATTTAGTGCTTAGACAGCTTTTGTCTTTTTAACTGAATTTTTATTCTCATGTTTCTAATGAAGCAATTGCATTGTTATTCAGAAACATATATTATATTAATTTCAAGTCTTTTTATGCAAATATATTGCAAAAATTGAACTTTTTGAATGCATAATTTTAAAAAAAGTGATTTTTGCATTTATAATATATACTTGAGCCTTTTTGTTCAAAAACAAACTTTTTATAAAAAATGTTATATTTTTTAATAATGACAAGTGAATTTAAAAATATATTTTCCATTAGAAAAATAATTTTTTTAAATTGGATATCTACTTACTTTCTTCAAAATATAATCACAGTGATATCAAAAAGCCCGACAAAAAATTAAACTTGTTTGATAAACAATTTCTGTATGCATGAAGTCTTTCTCAGAATCCAGAATATTTTCTTTTCAAAAATACCATCATTAGCTATTAAGTCGTGATATTTATTAGCTTAAATAAATATTTCTTTCCAGGATTTAATTTTATCCTTACTAAAATTAATACTTTTAATTTTAAATTTAAACTACACGTGGCAATGCTGTTAAACAAAAATTAATTTAGTTCAAGTTTGAGCGCCGAAAATATTTCACGTTTCAAAAATATTTAGCTTGTATAGACACAGTGTAGCAGTATTTTAGCCTTAAAGTTTGATATAAATCGTAATATTTATTATAATGTTATATATAAATTAGAAAATAAAATTTGAGATGGTTAAAAACTCCTATTTTAATTTCAAATTCAAGTGGCTCAATTTTGAATATTTGACTTTAAATTATTTCCGTTAAAATATTTAACTTTCTGTGGATTAATTCGGAATATTTATTCTATTTTTTAATTATTCAATTTTGTACACTCAACCAAAAATTATTTTCTTTTTGATACTTCCTTTAAAATTACTACGAAATCAATACTACGAAAATTTAATGATGATTTATAGTATTATTCTTTAGTCTATAAATGATTAAAATTCATATTTATTAATAGCAGGTTTTATAATATTTTCTCTTTTTAACACTTAAATGCGAACTGAATTCATGAAACATAATAATTTAATAATAACTCAATGATCAAAAGTAACTCTTTTCTTATCAACTTCGGGTTTTTTTCTGATTTGTAAGAAAACTTTTCTGGTCGACCAGGATACGCTGAAAACTACCTTTTATTGAAAAATCACAAAAAAATTTTTTTAAATAAATACCACAAAGTACCAAAATTTATAATCAATTTGTGATTTTTAGATCAAAAAAATCTCGTATATAATTCAATTTTCAAAGAGAGCTTAATATTTGTAAATCTTCCATATTTTTATATCCTGAAAAAATCTCTTTAATAATTTTCAGAATAATTAGAGGGTTTAGGAATCCGACAAGAGTTTAGAAAACCACCCCTATTAAGAAAAAACCAAAAAGTTGGTTGAAAGGACCAAACTTCATCAAATTTGTTAATTTTCGATTGGCTTTTCAAACTGCAAACTTCTCATTCGTAATCGTCAGAAAATGGCACAAATAAAATTTTTTTTAAATAACCCCTTATGAGAAATAATTTTTTAATAATAAAATAATCGTAAAAAGACATCTTATACTTTCTGAAAGACCCCTGATTTTTTATGCTGTAAAAATGACATAAATGACCTTTGTAATAATAGTGAAAGTAATAAATCCCATAAAAGCTTCGAAAAGCACCATTTATTGAAAATCAAAAAAATTTTAATAAACCCTTGAAAACAACGCAAAATAATAAGAAAATTATAAAAACACAGAAAATTATCGTAAAAAGCTTAATGTTTGTTAAGTTTCCCTGGTTTCATATCTTCAGCAAATATTTTCATGGTTACTCAAATAATATGGGGGAGTGGGGTAACATCGCCTTATAAATCCCTATAAACCAACTTTTATTGGCGATTAACATTTTTTTTATAAAGACCATGAGGCACCAAAATTTACATTTTTTCTATTAATTTTTACGCACAAAATTTCATTATTAGTCTCCCTAATAATAGTGGGGTGACAAAACACCAGAAAGTTTCTCTTATTACATTCTCATCAGAGAAGGTATTAGATTTGTGTAAAATTTGACCCTGCCAGTTTTTGTCAAATGTCCACGTTTTGAGACTCCCTGAATCCGAAAAACAGGTTTTTACGAATTTGTCTGTCTGTCTGTTAGTCTGTCTGCCTGTCCGTTCGTGAATAGTTTTGTTTTTGTTAGGTCGATAACTTTCGAAAGAATTAAGAGATTGGATTGTCCTTTGGTACACCCTTTTACTATCTTAAAATGAAGGTCAAATTTTTTAGTGAGCCATTCTGGATAAAAATTCAAAAAGTGAGCATATTTTGAATATTTTTGAGACCACTATTTCAATATTCAAACATTTTCTGTGCGGTTTATTATTTAAAAATACGAACAATTTATCCTAATGACTTTTTTTTGATAAAACCAAAATGTACCAGATTTATAACATTTACAAAATTCCAAAAAATACACGAAAATAAAAATTGTGAGCGAAATAACGCGCGATATGAAAAAACATAACGCTGCTAAAGGTTGGTGACCTAATCAGTGTAAAACACTAACCAGCTATGATTTTCGGTTGAAACTAATCCCCCCCCCCCCCCCTCCCAGCACTCCCGCACAAATTAGTTAAAGTTTCATGGGACTGTTGTTGTAATTAAAAACTGTCCACTCTAGACTCTTTGAGAGTTTCTTTTAGTGAATTATTAGGAGATGAAGCAATAGGAGACCACAACTGCGTAGTAGAACACGATGCGGTAAAAAATGCAATTGACTAAGTCTGGGTCACTGAGGCTAAGGATATAATTTAGAAGTTAAAAAACCGTATCTGTGAAGTTTTAAACGTAAAAATAAAATTGAAAATGAACAAATTTAGTTTTTGAAAAAATGGCACAAGTTACAATAAAACGTTTAGCTACCGAAAGCTATTTTTAACAAATGCGCATTTTTTTAAACGAGACAATGAAACTACGTCTGTTTTAATACCAATTTATGTTATGAGTTGTAGCAATATACAACTATGGAAATGATATACAATTTCAGGGGAAAATTCTATTGCGAAGCACGAGATGCGTGATGAGAATGTGTTCGTTAAAGCCGAAGGAGCTTTAACAAAAGAAAATTCACAATCACTAAACTACTGTTTTCAATGCTTTGACCTTAAGTTTAAAAAAAAAACCTGTGCACAAGTCTAAGAGATATACAAAAACCGATTTTATTTTATATTTACTCTTTATACATTAGTAAAGTCCCTAACCTTCTCAAGGTGGAACATACATACGTTTATTTTAAATATAAAATAACTTTAATTTGACTTTTAATTTGTAATTTAAGTAAATTAAATTACAAAAGGTTATAGTAATTAACCATTTTTATCTCCCTAAGGCTCACAAAAATCCACATACGATAACCGGGATGGGGAAAACAAAAATATCATTAAAGAGTAATTTTACGCATCATCAGAATATTCATTAAAAGGGCTTCTCTCAACATTCTGGGTTAGTCAGTTGCTTTTAAATTTAAACAAAATGACGCACATTATTACTCTGATAGTAACCCTGGATATTATTATTAATTTTATTTGTAAGTATTGAATAAATTAATACCGTTTTCTTATATTTTTACATTGGCATTCATGAGAGTGTAATGTAATCGTATTTCTGTATGTATGTTTACTTAAATTTTGTAGCCAAGCTAAATTTTTTAGGATTTATCCAATTAAGTCAGCCTTTGATACACTTCTTAAGGTTCCTAAAATGAAGGTTAAGTTCGTTCAACAGAAATTTCCAATTAAAATTTACAAATTTAGAGCATTTTCTAAATTAAAAAAACAATTATTTGTCACATTTTCTTTTGTATTCAATTTTATCATTTACCTAATTTTGGAATAAATGTTTATTTATTAAAATTTTTTAGAACTCAAAGTTTTGCTGCATTATAACCTGACATAATGTATTTAATTAAGCCATGTAACGTAGAATTTACTATTACTATTAGTGATATTAAAGAGCGCGATATCACTTGAAGCTTTTAGTGCACGATATGTTAATTTAATATTGTGAAAAAACATAATTTTTGTAAAATGATATTTGCACAAAATCATTAAAAATTAATACCTGCAATCTAAAAAATCACATTCCTATCCGATTCTCAGTTTTCAATACAAAAGTGAATGGAAGGTTCAAATAAATGCTAATTGGAAAACGAACGGCGTGTCAAAATATATTGCTAAACAATTAAAACGTATTTACATATAATTTGAAAAATTAAATTCAAATACGCATTTCAATGTCAGTTATGTAAACTAGTGCATCAAGAAACGTCGCTAAATTATTAAAACAACATCTATAATTTTTAAAATAATATTCCGATCCAATACTCAGCTAACGTAATACAAATCATTAAACATATATTGTTATTGAAAAGCCTGAATGATAAAGAAAAAGAATAGCTTGCTACAATGCATCGCTAAATTTCATTTTTGAAAATTTTAATTATTAATAACCTTTTACAATAATCAAAAAATAAGTATATATAATTTTGAAGACTGAATTCAGATACTCGTTCCATAACTTAATAAGGATATAAAAAAATCATATAATTGTAATAAAGATGGGTTAAAAATAAACCAAATTTTATTGTACAAATTATATCAAATATTCAATCACACCAGCTTAGAATAAATAATTATTATTTGTTGCTAAATAGAAAAAAATAAAAATTTATTCTTAATACTGTAAAAATATTAATCAACTAATAAGTAATTATTCTGTTTATAACATGAAAAGCATTCTAGAATAATTTCAGTGAATCATCCGAATTATTTATACTCTACATTGTTTAGAAAATTTGAGTTATTGATAACATTTTTAAATATTCCAGCAAAAATTAAAATATATTCGCATATAATTTCGAAATCAAAATTCAGAATCTCATTTCATATGGTAAAACTTAACAAAAATAATTTGACTGGAATGAAAGTATTTTGAACTTTCACAAACTTTTATTATACTAATTATGGCTCGTATTAAATTACATAAACTTGAAGTAAGTAAAAAATTTATTTTACTTCTTTAAAAGAAATTACAAATCACATTTGGAAATTTTTGTCAAAATTTCCTATAGATGGGTAAAAGACTTGCAAATTATTTCAAAAAAATTTTCAATTTCGATGAAAATTAGAAAAGTTATATACTTTTGAAAATTATGAAAATGTTCAAAAAAATAGAAAAACATATTTTTCTGATAGATTAGGAAATTTCATTTTAATTCGTCACTAGATATCAAATATATACATATTAATGTAAATACATTTTAATGCGATAAAAATTCAAAAACTTATATATCAAAAAAAGGAAAAATTTTTTCTTTAATAGTTTAAGAAATATAAATCCAAATTTCGTCTAGATATAAATTATATGTATTTCGGAACTATTCTCATAAAATTTCTCAATCAGGCAACAGTTCAAAAAGTTGAAGCATTTTCAAAAATATGCCATTTTTATTTTTAACATTTGTGTAAGTTTAAATCGTCGTAAAACCAGATGGTCGAATATTCTGCATCCAGTGTTGATAATAAAAAAGACCTTTCGTCGTTCCTAAAAATAACTTCAATTTTCGATTGTCCTTGAAAAACATTCATTAAAGATTTCCATTAAACGCGTTCATATATTATGAGATGAAGAAGGCGATATTAATTTTTTTTTATATATCATTAGCAATGAAGTTCTATGTTTTAGTATAAGAATACATTTTTCTTAAATTCACGAGAGATAATATCTTATACTTTCAGAATGATGAAAAAAAAGGAAAAATATGAAAAAAGAGGGGGGTGTCGGCGTTTGAAACGTCCTGTAGGGGGAGGGGGGTTTGGAAATCGGACAAAATCGGAAAAGCAGGGAGGGTAGTCTAAAATTCGGAAAATGTTGCGGACGTTTTTTGTAGACGAC
>JAAAKG020136077.1:0-13319 GCA_010014905.2 Druon quercuslanigerum | reverse complement strand
CATATTTTTATTATTATTGTTGATCTTAGGGTTGTTGACCAGGGAATATTTATTATTAATATTAGATGTTAATTTTGATTGTCTACTGGTCTATATCAATATTGTTAAAATATTGATAACTCTTAAGATTGTGAAAAAAATGTCTCTATCTCCGCTGGGATCTGAACCCAGGACCTTCAGGTAACATTTTGTACCGGAATGTTGTGTTTTGCAGTTAGAAAAAACACCTTTCTTTAAATGAATTAATTTTCTAATCTGAAAATATATATTTGGAATAAATTAGGTCTATTTTACTCAAATACTTAAGTTTTTTAATAGAAAATATTTTTAAAAATATATTTAAAAAAATATAGAAACTTAAATTTTCAGTCAAACTAATTAATTTTGTAACGACGAAAACCAAATTTTGAATAAAATTGGAAAATTTTTAATGAAATACATGAATTTTTAACTAAAATAACGTATCATTATCCACAAAAATTAATTTTTCACAAATTCCACATTCAAAAGGAAAAAGTTCTTACTTAAAAATTAAAAATAGTTCAATTCGCGAATAAGAGATAGAATTTCGAAAAAAAAATTAATCTTCAACCAAGAATGATAACTACTTAATAGAATTTAATAATTTTAAACAAATAATTAAGATTTGAACCAACTAATAATATTTGTAAAACACAATATATTTTCTGCTAAAGATTTAATAGTAGACTTTTCAACAAAAAATAAATGGATATTATTTTTGAGTTCTATTAATGACTCAGTTCGCATTTAAGCGGAAAAACGTTAAAAAAATTTTAAAAACATTAAAACAGTTCAGCAGATATTATTTGAATAAATCAAAAGAACTGATTCCTTAGATATACATGCAAATTTAAGTTAATTAAAAAAAAAATTAAAGAAAAAATATTCAATTTGCTCTACAAAAATTTGTTTAGTCGACCAAATATGCTATCCACTAACAGATTTAGCTAAAAGAGCCCAAACCTTAAGATGGATCAAACATATATTTTGTTATCCATATAATAACCATATTCTGTGGTTTGACAAATTTCATCAACTCATGTTGTGAGTGAAAGATAAAAGATTATGGTTTGAATAAACATTAAAGTTTATTTGTAATACTTTTATAAAAAAGTAAATTAGAAAGCTAGAAAGTTCACTCATGCAATGAAGGTACTACATACTTTTTGATTTGGGACTAACCTGTTAAATCCAGTCAACAAAACTTGTGATCTTTTTTCAGAAAAAATTGATTAAAAACGTTTTTAATTCAGAGCTCCGTCTAGTCTATATAGATATTAATAAATTCTGTTATTCTCTATTGAAATATATTTCCCAGCCATATATATAGTTGAGGTATCCATAGACATTTAATTACTGGCATATGGCTGTGCTAAGAAAAAGGTATATTTACACCAACCATAGCAGTGGAGGATGCAACACGTGAGCTCATTTTTCCCGCCTATTTAAAAAAATAATTCTACGTAATGAAAGAAAAATTGAATTAGGGAATAAAACATAACAATACATATAATTTTTCTGTTACTCTCACACGAAATTTTAACCCATTAAGATATCCTCATTTTGCATCTATTTACAAAGATTTAGAAGTAAATTCAATTCCTTAAGTTGTTAAAAACTAGAAACTATAAATTTTAATTTTTTAGTATGAATGGATCGAGTATTCGAATAATTATTAATTAAATTATGTAAAAAGCTTTTACAATTGAAAGCATTTAAATTTGGATGCACTCAGAATAAGTACTCAGAAAAATATTTTTTTAATCAAACAAACCGTTTCTTTGACATATTTGTATCATTTAATCAAAATTATAAATGAAAAATTTGTGTACGTTTGCAACCAAAATCATGTTTCTTAAAATATTCTACTAATACGTTGAAAATGAATTAATTTTGTTTAAAATGCAAAATAAGAGAGTAATATAGTTCAACTTCCAGCGCAAGAGATGAATTTTTAACTAAAATGATTTTTTTAATTCAAGATTGAACTATTTTGTTGATAAAACTTTAATTCGACTACTACATTTTTGCTCTAAAATTAATCGTTTGTCGTAGAAACTTTATCTTATATATTTTTATTTGAGTATTCACCTCATTTGGTTTAAAAATTGAACTATATGATTACAGATTTTTTTTTTAATTTCTGTTGAAAATTTAACTTTTTCATTCTTTTAAGTATCTTTTTTTCAAAAACTCTCTTTTTTGGTAGAAAATTAATCTAACGGTTTAAAAATTCAACTATTTGTTTAGATGTTGAACTACTTCGTTCGAAATTCATTTTATGGCTTGAAGATTTAACGTTTTCTTGAAAATTATTTTATTTTTGTTAACAATTAGTTTTCTTAACTAAAAATGTAACCATTCTCTTTTTGGTTAAAAATTGATAATTTTTTTTTGAAAATTTAAATATAAAATTTTCAATAAAGGATTTATCTTATTTCTTATTGTGAAAAATTTTATTTTTTTGGTTGAAAATGGATCTACTTTGTTGAAAAATCGTCATTTTGTTGTTAAAAATTTATGTTTTAAATAAAAATTTAACTATCTCATATGAAGAATTATCATTTTAGTTCAAAATGCACCTCTTTTGTTAAAAATTTAACTATATAATTCTAAACAAAATTATTTTGAAAATGTAACTATTTCATTTTGTGGTGAAGAAAAGTCTCGTTTTTAGTTCGAAAAAAAATTATTTGGTGAAAATTTTGTCCGTTTCATGATGAATACAACCTTTTTGGGTAAAAATTAATGTATTTTGTTTAAAATTTGTCTTTTTTGATAGAAAATTAATCTGCTTGATGAAAATGTTATCTTTTTTATTGAAAATTTAACTATTTGTTTCAGAGTTGATCCATTTTGGTGAATAATCGTTTCTTTTTTGGTTTAAAGTAATTTTGATATGAAAATGTTAATATTCTATTCTTAATTGTAAATTTATCCGTATTAGTTTAGAAATAAACTATAGGACTGAAAATTCACCTTTTTTTAAATATTTCTATTTTTGGTGGAAAATTAATCTTATCGGTTATAAATGCAACTATTAAGTTGAAAGTTGAATTACTTTTTAAAAAACTAATCTTCTTCTGGTTGAAGATTCATCATTTAAGTTAAAAATCCATATTTTCGGATTAAAAATTATGTTTGGAATTAAAAACTACATTTTTGGACAAACGACGTAAGCTACGAAAGAAACAAATAAAAATTTTTGACTAACAAAATAACTAAAACATGTTAGGCATCTCTTTTTTATAGAATGTATAGTTTTTGTTTTAATGGTGAACAAGAACATTAAAAATTAAAACAATAAATTTTTACAAAAGCGACGCAAGATAAGAAAAAAAATAGTCAACAAAAGTTTTACTCTCAAAGAAGTGCTATAAATTTGTTATTGGTCATTTTTTATGACACAGGTGTTTTATTTCTAATTTTGAAAATAAAAGGAATTTTTCTTCTAAAATAACACGAGATACGAACAAAAATTAACAGACAAAATTTGATCGCCCAAAAAGAATCTCCAAATTTGTTATTTATCATTTTTAAATTGGTAAAGCAGATTTTATTTTAATCGTAAAAATAAGGTTAAAAATTTTAAAAAAATAATTTTTTGGAACAATGACACCAGTTACGATAACATTTTATTTAACAAAAATTTCTACCTTAATTGTATCTACAAATTTGCGTAGAACCACTTTATATTGGGGCCAACATGAAACTTTACGCCCGCTACATAAAAAACTTTACGCCCGCTATATATGTACTGCACAACGCAAGTGGGACGCCCGGCAGAAGTGGTAATATCATATGATATAAATTAAAGTGCTTTTTCATGAAACCCTTTCATCATAAAATATTTACAAAATGGAAAAGGGGAAAAGGAGAAAATAGTAAAGAGAAAACGGGAAATGGGAAAAAAAGAAAAGGGGGAATAGGAAAAAGAGAAAAAGAGGGCAGGCAACGGGGAAAGCTTAAAAAGCTAGGGGGGGGACAAAAACGGGGGAGGAGATAAATAAATAAAACAGGAAAGGGAAGAATAGGAAAAAGAACAAGGGTGGAGGGAATAGGAAATTTGGAAATGTGAAACGGGAACAGGGAACGGTAAAGGGGAATGAAGAAGTAAAACAGTAAAATGGAATGGGGGAAAGAACAAGGAAAGGGAACATGAAAAACCTTTAAGGGTGAAAAGATAAAGAGGCAAGGAACAGGAGCAATTGTTAAAATAAGAGGGGATCGTGGAGAATGGGAAACAGAAAAAGGGTAAAGGGAACAGGGAAATTAAGAAAGGGGAAGGTAAAACGATAACGGGTGAAAAGGGGAAAGTATAACGGTAAAGGGGATTGATAAAGGGTAAAATACAATTCGTTGGGGATGAAAAAGCGGAAAAGGGGAAGGGAAAGGAGAGTGAGGAAAGGGAAGCGGAAAACGAGAAAGGGGAACGGCTGAAAAGGGAAATGGTAAAGGGAAATGAGATAGGGGACAGGAAAACGGGAAAGCAAGAATGGTGAAAGGGAGAACTAAGAGAGATACAGAGAGATTTCTCGATCCAGACCCTCTATGGTCGTGCGTAAGGCTATTTTGCCTTGTGTGACATCTGCCCTCGCTTCGCTCGGGCGGCAAGTTTTTTATTATAAAAAAAAACACAATGCACATACGTCAGTTTTAATACCAATGCATATTATAACATTTAATTTCATGTTTAATGCATATTATAAAGTTTAATTTAAAACCGAAGGAGCTTTAACAAAAGAGAATTCACAATCACCAACTTGGAGTTTTCGATGCTTTGACCTTTAGTTTTTAAAATTCTTTGCAAAAATGTGGGCAATGCACAAAGGCCGAGCGCGCAGCGCGAGGTTAATACACTATCGAGCACGAAACTCGAGAACCAACAGACGAGCGCCCTGGGCATGGTTCTTCTATTTTTTGTTTTTTTGAAATTTATTCTTTTCAAGTTAAAAATTCTACTATTTGATTGAAGTTTTTCAAGGAACTTCTATTATCATCACAGAATAACAGAATTTCCTAAAGTCTTTTTAGACTAGATAGAGCTATATATTTAAAAAAATTCGAAGTAATTTTTCTTTTGAAAAAAGATTTTCTCCTTTGCTCCCGACCGGCAACTGGAGATTCCGTGGTTCGATTCCCAGCGAACGAAAGATCTTTTTTCGAAAAAAAAATGATTTCAAATAATTTTGCTAAGTCATAGCTCCATCTTGTCTGAAAAGATATTAAGAATTTCTGTTATTCTCTGATGACAATACAGATTCGTTGAAAAATTTAAATACCTAACACCTGACAAAATATTGCGTGTATTTTTGCTTGGTTGAAAAATTAACTGCTTTTTTAAAAAAAAATTTTAGGATTGTTGTAGTGTTTCAGTGTAGATATGTCTGTGGGGTGAATGCTAGCAATGCGCCGAGTGAGTTGAATTCTACAGATTCCGTGACGCCCGAATTGTTTCCAAATTGAATGCATAACATTGCGCAATATACTTAACTGAGTACTTGCGCACTGCGGCCCTTTTGAGGTGATAGTCGCAACCGAACCTAGCCCCTCCACCCTGGGGAACTACAAGGCCATCAGTTTTAAGAATTACAAAATCGGACCGGCTTCTATAGGACCAGTCGTGTGTAGCTGCACATGTTTTAAAGAAAACCTACGTGTTTCTTCGTTTCCCTTTCCCGTAGGGATAATATTCTTATTATTTTACAAAATGATTCTTACTTTACTCCAAGAAAGGGTCACTTAATCTTTAACCATTTTCTATAACTTATTAATACATTCTTAAAATTATGGATTTTTCGTTTTGTTAACATCCTTGATTTTCCAAAATTATTTGTTGCAATGTTGACAAGAATAAAAATAACTAACTGATATTAAATTAGGGCACTTAAAGTGATTAAAATTGAATATTATTCAGCTTTAAAACTGTGACTTCTTGAAATATTATAGTTAAGTCTCCTTTTTACTGATAAGTTTTTATCACCATATATTATTTTTTTAATGTAATATAAAAATTATATAAATAAAATAAATAAAATAAAACAGATTATAAAGGAAATAATTAAAGTCCTAATCAGCAAAAGATTCTTTTGTTAAGAATGAACAAAGAAATGTAACCAAATAGTTCAATCATTTATTGACAAAATTCATTTTCAAACAAAGCATCAAAATTTCAAAACAAAATTAGATTTCCTAGCAAATAGGTGAATTTTTTACTAAAATGGTTCATCGTTAACGTAAAAAATGAGTTTTAACAAGAGTTCAATTTCCAAATAGAGTTACATTTTCGATACAAAAGATTAATTTTCTCCCAAAAAGACAACGAATCAACAAAATGCATTAATTAGCAATTAAATAATTGCATTTTAATTTGAACGAGATTGTAAGAAAACGATTTCATTGGTAGAAAATTAATCTATTTAGACGAAAAATCGTTTTTTGTTTGAAAATTGAACTATTTTATTGAAAACTTGTTTATTTTTTTGCAAAAAAAATCTTTCTAGTTTGAAAATAAAGTATTTGTTAGAAATTCAGCTTTATTAATTGAAAATTCAGCTTCTTCATTGAAAATCTATATATTTCGTTCAAAAGTTGTCTCTTTCGGTAGAAAATTCACTTTCTTGGTAAAATTTCTTCATATTTTTAGTTGAAATTTTAACTGTTCCGCTAGAAGTGCATCTATTTGTTTTCAAAAAATTATTTGTTCAAAATTAGTTTTTTCACATAAATATTTTAATATTCCATTTTTAATTGTAAATTTATCTTTTTTACTTAAAAAATGATTTATTTGCTTAACGATTAAGAATTATTTTATTTTGATTACCAATTAATTTGCCTAATTATAAATTTAATTATTTCATTCTTAGTTGTAATTGATCGCTATTAATTGAAAATGTAACTTTTATATTTTTAATTGAGAATTCATCGTGTTTAGTTTGAAAATTCAACTGGTTAAAAAATTCAAAATTTCACTGGTTAAAAATTAAACTATTTTGTTGAAAAGATGTTATTTTTCGATTAAAAATATTTTTTTTATATTAAAATTATGACTAATCCAATTGAATATTCATCATTTTAGATAAAAATTCATCTCTCTGTTTGAAACTTTAACTATTCCATTTTTGATTGCAAAACTTATCTTCTTAAGTTTAAATCTAACTACTTGGTTGAGATTTTATCGATTCTATTTAGAACTTTTTTTGCAAAATTAATTTTCTTGAGTAGAAATTTTAATATTTCAGTTTTGACTGTGAATTTATCTTTTTTAGCTGAATATTTAACTATTTGGTTCAGAGTTTATTCCTTTTGTTAAAACTTATTTCTTTTTTAGGTTGAAAATTATTAATTTTCTTAAGTAAAAATTGCATTATTACATTTTTGATTGTAAAATCATCTTGTTTAGTTGAAGAATCAACTATTTTTCTAACAATTCATGTATTTTATTTGTTTAATGTATTGTTTAGAAAATTAGACTTATATTTTGAAATGCAAAAATTTCATTAAAAGATGAAGCACTTTCCTAAAAATTAATTTTATTGTTTAAAGATCTAAATGTTTTGTTGAAAATTTATTTTTTTCATACAAAATAATTTTATGAAATTGAAATAGTAACTGTTCCATTTTTAGCAACAAATTTATATTCTCTTATTAAAAATCCTTTCTTTCGTTAAAAATTAATCTATGTTGTAAAAAAAAGAAAAAAAAGAAAAATTCACATTAATAGTTAGAAGTTTACATTTCTGTTGAAAATTATGTTTTTTGGTTTAAAAATTGAACTAATTTAGTAAAAAATTCAGCTATTTCGTTTAAAATTAAATTTTTAAGTTAAAACATTACGTACATATTCAGTTGGAAATTCGTCTTTATTCGTAGATAACTAATTTTCTGGTTATTTTTTTTGTTGAACATTCAATACTAGAGAGTAATCCTATCTAATTCTAAGCAATCTTAGGTAATCCAAAGTAATTTTGTAAAGTAAGGTATTGCAGGGTAATTCTAAGGTAATCCCGAGTAATCGAGGGTAATTCCGTATACGGAGGTAATCTAGGGTAATCCGATATAATCCAAAGTAATCTTGAGTAATCGAGAGTAATTACTTATAAGGAGCAAATCCAGGGTAATTCGCTATAATCCAGAATAATTTTAGGTAATCCAAACTAACTCTGTATTAAGTTACCGGGGGAAATTAAAGGGTAATCGCGAGTATTCGAGGGTAATTTTGTTTAATAAGTTATTCCGATATAATTCGGAGTAATTTTGGTTATTTGAGAGTAATTATTTATAAGGCGATAATCCAGGGTAATACAAAAATATAATCTAGAGTAATCTGGGCTACCTGTGGGTAATTCTGCATAAGAAGGTAACCAGGGCAATCCGATATAATCCAGAGTAATCTTGAGTAATCGAGAGTAATTACTTATAAGGAGCAAATTCAGGGTAATTCGCTATAATCCAGAATAATTTTAGGTAATACAAACTAACTCTGTATTAAGTTACCTGGGGAAATTAAAGGGTAATCGCGAGTATTCGAGGGTAATTTTGTTTAATGAGTTATTCCGATATAATTCGGAGTAATTTTGGTTATTTGAGAGTAATTATTTACAAGGCGATAATCCAGGGCAATACAAAAATATAATCCAGAGTAATCTGGGGTAACTGAGGGTAATTCTGCATAAGAAGGTAATCAGGGTAATCCGATATAATCCAGAGTAGTTAAAGGTAATCCAAAGTAATTCTGTATAAAGAGGTAATCCAGGGAAATACGATAGAATGCGTAGTGATCTTGGTTAGAAAAAGTAATTCTTTATAAGGACGTAATCTGGGATCATCCCCGAATAATCTCGGGTAATTCAGAATAATTATGTTTAAGGAGGTAACTCGGAGTAATAATGCGGAGTAATCGTGCTTAATAGAGTGTAATTTTTTATAAAGAGATTATCCAGAGTTCTCTGATATAATATAGATTAATCTTGAGTAATCGAGTAAAATTCGGTCTAAGGATATAATCCAGAGTAATCCGAGGTAACCCTGAGTAATCTTGGGTAAGCCGGAGTATTTATGTAAAAGGAGGTAATTCAGGATAATACAATATAATGTTGAGTGATCCAGGGTAATGCAAAGTAATTCTTTATCAGGAAGTAATCTGGCGTAATCCGAGAATAATCTCGGGTAATCGAGAGTAATTATTTATAAGAAGACAATTCAGAATAATCCGTTATAATCCAGAATAATTTTAGGTAATCCAAACGAACTCTGTATTTAGTTATCAGGGGTAATCAAAGGGTAATCTCGATTAATCGAGAGTAATTTTGTTTAATGAGTTAATCCGATATAAGGCGGAGTAATTTTGGTTAATTGAGAGTAATTATTTATAAGAAGATAATCCAGGGTAATGCACTATAATCCAGAGTAATGTGGGGTAAGCAAGGGTAATTATGCATAAGAAGGTAACCAGGGTAATCCGATATAATCGAGAGTAATTTAGGGTAATCGAAATTTATTCTGTATAAAGAGGTAATCCAGGATAATACGATATAATGCGTACTGATTTTGGGTGAAAAAAGGCAATTCCTTATACGGGCGTAATTTGGAGTAATCCCGGGGTAATCTCGGGTAACCCAAAATAATTCTGTTTAGGGGGTAATCCTATATAATGCGGATAAATCTTGGTTAATCGAGGGTAATTATTTTTAATGTGATAATTCAGATTTGTCCGATATAATCCAGAGTAATCTTGACTGATCCAAAGTAATTCTGCATAAGGAGGTAATCCAGGATCACGCAGAAAAAAAAGACTAAAAATGTTACAGAAAATACCCGTGAATTTATCAAATAAATAAAAATCCTGAAATCTCAGCAGAATTTTTTTATGTAATGCAATAGTGGAACGCAATGTGCGCGCTCAAGCGCATACTTACTTTTGTATTCATTTTTATCATTTACCCAATTTTCGAATAAATATTTATTTGTTAAAATTTTTACCAATCAATGTTTCGCTGAATTAAAATCTAAAATAATGTATTTATTTTTTATATCAATTTAGATTTTAGTGAAATTTGATATTGTGAAAAAATTAATCAGTTGGTAATTAATTAAATTAGTTTACAATATAAAAATCAACGAAAAACTATTTTTATTGATCAATTTAAAAAATATCTACTTTATATTTCTATAAAAAATACAATTAATTATAACATAGCTTAAAAAAAATTACAAAATTGAAATAAAGGTATTTCAGAAATTAATAAACTTTTATTATACGAATTTATGTTACTCAATTTAACAAAGTTAATGTTGAATCTGTTTATAATTTAATATTGTAAACAAAATTATTTAGCTGATAATTAATTAATCGCTTAATAAAATGAAAAGCATTAAACAATTTTTTTTAATTATTTAAAAACTTATGTTGCATAACCTTAAAGTGAAGAACCTATTTATGTTACTTAGTCGAGAAAAATTTGAAAACTTATTTTTATGTTATTTTTTACAGTAAAAGAAATAATCAGCTAATAAATAATTAATCAGTTTATAAAATAAAAAATATTGAAGAATTATTTTCAGTTTTTTTATTTTAAATTTTTCAGAAAATTTGAGTTATTTATAACATTTTTAACCATTCCACGAAAAATTAAAATATATTCGCAAATAATTTCTTAAAATCAGAATTCAGATGCTCATTTAACCTCTGGGAACTCTGCAAAAATAATGTAACTGGAATGGAGGTATTTTAAACATTCACGAACTTTTATTATACAAATTATGACCAGTATTAAATTACATAAACTGGAAAGAAATAATAAATTTATCCCACTTAGATAAAATAAATTACAATGCAATCTTTATGTAATTTAATAATGTGAAAAAATCAGGCAATACTTAATTAATGTATTCATAGCGTAAACAGCAATAAACTATAATTTTCATATAGACATTGAAATTATTTTTACGCCACTTTTTATTTTTTATTTTCACTTTCACAGCACCAGAATTATGTGAAAAATTATGTAATAGAAATAGAGATGTTTTAATATGAATAAACTTTTATTATGCAAATTATATCTAATATTTAATTAAATAACCTTCAAATAAACACTGAATTTGAATCTCTATATAATTTTATATTTTTAAAACATCATTCAAAACATAAAAAGCATTAAACAATCATTTTCATTGCATAATTCTAACAGTGTTTACTTTATATTTTTTTTAAATACGAAACATCATTTCTATAAGTTTAATTTATTAATATCCTTTAAAACTAACTTCGGAAATATTAAAATTATTTACTAATAATTTTAAAAACTGCATTTAGATACTCATTTCACTTCATAAGCAACAGAGAAATCCTAAAACTTAATAGAGTTATTCTAAAGAGAAAATAAACTTTTATTATGAAAGTAATAACTAATATTGAATTACATAATCTGAAAGTAAATAATCAATTCATGTTACTTAATTTATAACATCTTAAAATGAATCTTCATGTAATTCAATATTGTTGTCAAAATTAATAAACTAAAAATGAATTAAATAGTTCACAACATAGAAAGCCTCAAGCAATTATTTGCATTAAAAATTAAATTATTTTTAATTTGATATATTTTTAAAAATTTAATTTTAATTTCTTAATATCTTTATTTCTTGTGAAATAATTATTTGATAATAATATTAATTTATTATAATTATTATACAATAATTGCTTGATAAATATGCAATAATTTCAACAAGAAAAGCATTAAACCATTATTTTAATTAAAAATTCAAATAATTTCAAGCTTTAAAAATATTTTCATCGATACATTTAAATAATTTTTTTTTTTTTTTATTTTTTTTTAATTTGAACTTATCTTTTTTTGACTCTAATTAATCATAAGCTTTTAACTAATTTTGTAAAATATAAATTTCAGAAAAATCTGCTGCTAATTATTTAATGAGGAACGAACATAAAAATCATTTCAAATTTATTTTCATTAAAATGTATGTACATATAATTTTTAACATTGAATTCAGATACACATTTGGCCACATCGCAAACATTAGAAAAAATGATTGTAATTTTAAACAAAAAAGAAATTTTTATTGTAAAAATAATAGCCAAATATTCAAATACATAATATTAATTCAAATAATCTATTTTTTTAATTAATCAGTCAATATTTTATCAGTTCATAATATGAAAAGCAGTATTAAATTATTTTCATTGACACATCAAAATAATTTTTAGCCTATATTTTTCTGAAAATTTGAAGTGTTAATAATCTTTAAAAATAATTCCATTAAAAATTAAAATATATTGACATATAATTTTGAAGATCGAATCCCGATAATTATTTTAAAACATCGAAGACATTTTTTAAATTATGAAATTGGAATAGGGAAAATTATAAATATAAATCAATTTTGATTATACAAATCATATCTGATATTGAATAACGTAACCTGACAGGAAGTAATACATGTATTTTTTTACTTAAATAATAATAAGCTTTAATCTTTATGTAATTTGATAGTGTGAAACAAATTAATCAGTTAATAATAATTCAGCAATAAATAACATAAAAAGCATTTAATAAATTATTTTCTTTGAATCATTCAAATAATTTATATTTTAAATACATTTTTTTCTTAATGGGTACTTTCCTTTCTGTTACTTGGATTTAGAAATCGACTAATAACAAATTAATCAGTTTACAAGATAAAAAGCACAGAAAAATTATTTTCAATAAAAAATATAAATGATTCTTATTTTAAATTTGGATTGAAAGTCAAAATTGCATTTCTAAAAAATTTCATTTATTGTTTTAGTACCATTTAAACTAATACCAGGAAAAATTCAAATATATGTACAAGTAATTTTGAAAAAGGAATTCGGGTAGTGACAAATTTTGCGTATATTAAAGAAATTTTAATTAAACTAAAAAATACATAAATTATACTTTATAATATAGTACTAAGGCAGCGCTCCAAGGGAAATTTTGTAATGAAAAGCAATAAATAATTACTCGAAAAATTAAAACTCTGCCGGTTCATTTCAGAAATGGAAACATGGCCAACATGGTTTTGTTGTTGGAAAGTGGAGGGTCATTTTCGAAGTAATTTTTTACGTCGAATCTAAATACATTAATTTTTGGAATTTTTTCTTAAGTTGTATCATATAGTACTGCTCTGTCTCTTTAATTTAAGAGTCGCAGAGTTCAATTTCCATTTTTCTTTATCAATTTACGCCAATTTGAAATTACGAGATATGTCCCATTATGTCTTGAGCATTTGCTTTAAATACTTTGAGGCAGACATTT
>JAAAKG020136076.1:0-13320 GCA_010014905.2 Druon quercuslanigerum | reverse complement strand
GATAAAGATTTTTAGGATTTCAAATATTTTAAACATTTCTAAGATTTAAAATATTTTAAAGGTTTTAAGATTATAAAAATTCTAAAAGATTTTAATGATTTAAAAGACTTCACAAACATTAAAAAAATTTTAAACCTTTTCAAACATTTCAAAAAATTACAAAAGATTGATGATTTGCTAAAAACTTTTAAAAATCAAAAGAATTCAAAGATTTAAAAAAAAATTAGAAAATATTCCACAGAAATTTCAAAAATTTCACAAACGCTTCTAAACTGTTAAAGGATTTTATAAAACTAAAATATTTCACAAAGAATTAAGGCATTCCAAAATATTTCAAATATTTTAAAGATTTCAATGATTTAAATAGTTACAATTATTTCACAAACATTTTAGAAAGATTTTCAATATTTCACAAAGATTTCAAACATTTCAAACGTTTTAAAAAAAATTTAAACTTTTGCAAACATTTAAAAAAACTACAAAATATTTCAATGATATCATAACAACTTTTAAAAATCAAAATAATTCAAAGATTTAAAAAAATTTAGAAAATATTCCACAGAAATTTCAAAGATTTCACAAGAACGTTTCAAAGAAGTTCACGGATTTAAAAAAATGAAAAAATCTTCACCAAGATTTATACAAATTTTAAAGATTTGAAAAAACATTGAAAATAGATTTCACAAAGGTTTTAAAGATTCCAAAATATTTCAAATATTGGTAATAATTCAAAGGTTTGAATGATTTTAAAAATATTTTCGAATATTACAGAATATGTCACAGAATTTTTAAAGATTTCACAAGCGTTTTAAAAACAGATAAAAGATTTTAAAAATGAAAATATTTAAAAAATAAATAAATAAAATATTTCATAAATATTTCCAACATTACAAAAGATTTTTTTTTTGAAGATTCTAAAGTTCTAAAAGAGTTTGAGGATTTCACAACGATTTAAAAACCTTCACAAACATTTCAAAAAATTAAAATGTTTTTATAAAAACTTTTAAAAATTAAAAGAATTCTAAGATTTTAAAAAGATACAAAAGATTTCATAGAAACGTTTACAAATATTTCAAAATAGTTCAAGGATTTTAGAAAATAAAAAGATTTTAAAGATTTCAGAAACATTGGAAAAGACTTCACACATATTACAAATATTTTAAAACTTTGCAAAGGATTTGAGTGACTTCATAAAAGAAGCTTTTAAAAATCAAAAGAATTAAAAAATTAAAAAAAATTAGAGAATATTTTACCAAATTTTTAAATATTTCACAAGCATTTCCAAAACAGATGAAAGATTTTTAAAAAATTAAAATATTTTGAAATATATAAATAAATAAAATATTTCACAAAGATTTCAAACAGTACAAAAGATTTTTTTTCAGATTTCAAAGCTCTAAATGATTTTAAGAGTTTGACAACGACTTAAAAATCTTCACAAACATATACACAAACATAATACAAAGATTAAAAGAAATGACAGAATATCATATAATAAAATAAAATATCATACATTCCAAAAATATTCAAATATTTCAAAAAAATTAAAACATAAAATATTTAAAAGATCATAAAAAATTTCAAACGATTTTTAAAAATTTCAGGCTTCAAAAATTTCACAAACATTCCAAAAATTTTACAAAAGATTTCATAAAGAATTTAAACATTTAAAACATTTGGAGAGATTTAAAAGATTTTACAAACAATTTAAAAGAAGCTCTTCAAAATCAAAAGAATTCAAAGATTTAAAAAAACTACAGAATATTTTACCAAATTTTAGAATATTTCACAAGCATTTCAAAAACAGATAAAATATTTTGAAATATCTAAATAAATAAAAAATTTCACAAAGATTTCAAACAGTACAAAAGATTTTTTTTTAAGACTTCAAAGTTCTAAAAGATTTTAAGGATTTCACAACGATTTAAAAGTCTTCACAAACATTTCAAAAAATTTAAATAATTTCATAAAAACTTTTAAAAATCAGAAGAATTCAGATTTTAAAAAATTACAAAATATTTCACGAAAATTTCAGAGATTTGAAATGATGACTGTAGCAACCCTAATATTGTATGCGTAAATTGTCTATATCACAGGGAACTGTTGTTTTTTTGTTAGAATTTGTTAGAATTTGTTAAATAATGTTAATTAGTGGAAAACATGTAAAATATGTAAAATATGATCGATTTGGATTTATTGGGAAAAAAAGCTCACCTTAAGAAGATGGAGCTGCTCCAAAGTGAGATCTTTTACGGGTATTTCCAGCATATCCATAGCCTCAATTTGTTTTTTCCGCTTCAACGAAATCGAAACATGAAAATCGTGATAAATGACTGGAATAAGGTCCTTGGACAATTGGACGTCGAATTCCACCATATCGGCACCATGGTATGCGGCAGTCTTTAACGAAGCGATCGTGTTCTCGCGCACATTTGCACAACTATCAAAAATAAATTATTTCAATTTTAGGAACAAAAATACTCAAAAACTACTCGAAAAACTCTCGCAAAGCAGGGAAAATATTGTGATTTTTCAACCAAAATAAGGTACTAATAGGAGAATCAATTCTTTTAAATAAAAATAATAATGTATAGATACCATATTGAATTTAATCAAATATTTCAAGTCGAAGTATATTAAATTTTCCAAAAAATAGTTGAGTCTTCAACTAAAAAAGATTAATTTTCAACGAAAGTCTTGAGTTTTTAAGTCAAAAAGTCGATTTTTTCTAAAAAAAAAACAGTTGACTTTCAAACACAAAAATTTTAATTTTCATGATAAAAAATAATTTTAAAAAGTTCAACTTTCAAGCAAAAGAGACGAATTTTCTAATAAGAAGTTACGTTTTCATCGAAATAGTTGAGTTTTCATCAACATAATTTAATTTTTAGACAAAAAGATGAATTTTTAACTAAAATTATGAATCTTGAAAAAAAACATAATTTTTAACTAAAGAGTGCAACTTTCAACCAAATTATAGAATTTTAAAATTAAAAAAAAGTATAAATTAGCAACAAAAAAATGCAATAGTTGGTATTTCATGCAATAATGTTTTAATTTTGTATAAAAAACAGTTGACTTTAATCGAAAAAGATTAATTTTTCCAGAAAATTTGAATCCTTAGCCAAAAGAGATAAATTTTCAACACAAAACGCCGGACTTTCAATGAAAAAGTGGAATTTTTAACAAAAAAAGATTTTTCTGTCACGAAATAAAAAAAAGGCAACTCAACGGCGGAATTGTCAAGCCAAAAAGGCGAATTCTCAAATAAAAAAGTTAAATTTTCTATAAAAAAAAATATATTTAAATAAAAAAGTTTCAATTTTCAACAAAAAAAGGAGATCAATTTTCAACTAAAAGCATATACATTAAAAATGGAATTTTAAATAAAAACGACGGATTCTTTAAAAAAAATTATTTAACAAACAGTTGAATTCTCAACCAAAAAAGTTATATTTTTACCAAAAGAGATGAATTTTTAACAATCCAATAACGATTTTCTTAAAATTCATTGTTTGATTTAAATTTTTTTATTTTGAAACAAAAAATTGTAAGAGAAAATTGCAATAAAACAAAAATGTTCAATTCATAATTTGAATAATTTTTTTTAACAAAATGTAGATTTTAAAAAATTTTTGACCAAAAATTGATAAGTTTTTTAAGAAGTTTGAAAGGTTTAAAAATAATAAATAAAAAACTGTAAGATTCCTCAGAAAATTTAAAAAGATTTCATAATTATTTTGAAAGGTTTAAAGATAATAAACAATATTCTTAAAATTCCTGGACGAATTTAAATTGATTTTTTATTTTCAAAAATGAATTTGAAAAGAATATTTAAAAAGAATTCAAAAAATTCTTCAAAATTGTCAAAAAAGAATCTGGAGAATTCTAAAAGAATAGTTTTAATTTTAGGTAGATTTTTTCTTTTTTAACAATTTTGAAAGATTACAAGAGGAAAACAAATTCTTAAAATTACTAGAAAAATTAAAAATTATACTCAACAAAATTTGCAAATTAAATTATAATTAATCATTGGAAAAATATTTAGAAGTTTAAAAACAATTTCAAAAATAAAGTAACATGTCAAAAAATTACATTTTTTAATTTGAGCAAATTCAAGAGATATTTAGAAAATTTCAAGATTTTAAAAAAACTTTGTTTTGAAAAGTCAAGTTTTAGAGAAAATTTCAAAGCATTTCAAAAATTTATAAAGATTTTTACAAATTTCGAAAAAAGTGTGAAAAATTGGAAGACAATTTATTAAATTTTGAAGAATTTTTCAAAATTTTAATACAAATTCGAGCGAATTTAAATCGCCTAAAGGAGTTAGAAGTTTTAAATAAAAAAAAATAATTTATAATTTGAAGATGTAAATTTTTGTTAACAAAATGTAGATTTTTGAACCTTTTTGACCAAAAATTGAGAAACTTTTTAAGAAATTTGAAAGGTTTCAACATAATAAATAAAAAATTTTCAGATTTCTCAGAAAATTTTAAAAGACTTTAAAGTACTTTAAAAGACTTTAAAAATATTCTAACAAGTATCTGGAAGATTTTAAAGCAACATTTTAAGATTTCGAATTTGAAAATTTGAAACTTTATAATGATTTTGAAAGGTTACAAGATAATAAATTTCTTAAAATTCCTAGACAGATTTTAATTAATTTTTCATTTGGAAACATTAATTTGGACAAAATATTTTTAAAAATATTTTTAAAAATTACAACAAAATTACAAAATTTTCAAAAAAAGAATCTGAAGGATTCTAAACCAATTTTTTAAATTTTGGGTAGATTTTTTGCAGATTTCGAAAAAAATTAGAAGCTATCTAATAAATTTAAAAGATTGCAAAAGGGGAAAAAATCTTAAAATTACTATGAAAATTTAAAAATGATTTTTATTTAAAAAACTTTATTTTCTGAAAGCATTTTTCAATATTTTAAACCATTTAAAAAAAATCTGCAAATTAAATTATAATTAATCATTAGAAAAAAAAATTTAGAAGTTTAAAAAAAATTTCAAAAATAAATTAAAATGTTAAAAGATTTCCAAGAATTAAAAAGAAAATGTAGAATTTTCAAGAAACCAAAATAAACATTTTGAAGCTTTTTATTGATTTAAAAAATTTTTATGATAATATACAAATTTTCTTAAAAGCCCTGGCAAAATATTTCTCTGAAAAATCTTGAAAAATGTTATTTTCGATATTTCACCAATCCAGACAAAGAAAATATTCGAAAAAGAAAATTCTCATAATTATAAAATTGCCAAAAAATGGAAAATTCCGAATTTAAATATTTCCGAATGAGAGCCATTAAAAAACTGTTTAAATCATAAATAAATGATAAAATAGAAATATTTCTTTGAAATAAGTGTACTTCATTTTATTTTTCGTTTTATTATTTAAAATGTTTTGAATTTTCCAGATTTGAAAATTTCATAAAATCTTTTAATTTGAAAATATAATTCAAAATTTCATGAATAATTAAAGTCAGTTTAAAAGACATTAAATGATTTTCGAAGAGATGACAAACATTTAAAAACTTTGAAGGATTGCCGAAAATTAATCAAATATTTTTAATCTTGCAAACTTCTAAAAGTTCTGAATATCTTCCAAACTGATTCGTCTTTTTTTTGTAAGAAGTGCTAAAATCTTGTAAAATAACAAACTTTTCTTCATAATTTTTTAATTAAACATTATTTTCCCTGTAAAATTGAAATACTAAAATAAATAATGCTATTTTAAATAAATATTAATAAATATGAATGCGTATTACTTTTGCATTTCTAACTTGAATGATGTTCCAAGTCCCCTGTGTCCAACGTCCAAACCAGACCACCTTTCTTCCCAGTGTTTTGCGTATGAAATACTCATGTTCCATGATTGGTCAGCAATTGGTTTTATGGCAACATATTCAACAGTCAGTTGTCCTAAAATTAGAAAATAATATTTTTATCAAACTTTTTCAAAGTCATTTTTATTTGTAAAATAGTTATTAGTGGATAGACTTCGAAGGTTTAAGAAAGATTTCAATGATTTTCCAAAGATTTCAATCATTTCAAAAATATGATGAAATATTTATAAAATATTTAAAATATATTGTCAAGATTTTAAAAAAATTTCACCAAGATTTCAATAATTTTTTTTAGATTTCAAAAATATCAAAAAAATGATTAAATATATGAAATATTTCGATAAAATTTCGGATATATTTAAAGGATTTTACAAAGATTTAAACTTCACAAATATCAAATATTTCAATATTTTTCTAAAGATTTCACAAAGATTTCAAACGATTCACAAAAAATTCAGATAATTTAAAAAGATTTCACAAAGACTTAAATGATTTCCCAAAGATTTCAACAATTTAAAAAATAAATAAAACAAATGTTTAAAAAATGTTCTTAATATTTTATAAAGATTTCAATGAATTTCCAAAGATTTTACAAAATTTTTAAATATTCCGTTGATATTTCGGATAGATTAAACAAATTTCAATGATTTTCCAAAGATTTCAATCATTTCAAAAATATTATTAAATATTTATAATATATTTCACAAAGATTTCGGATATATTTAAAATATTTAACAGACTTCAATGATTTCTAAAAGATTTCAATGATTTTCCATAAATTACAATCATTTCAAAAATAGTATTAAATGTTTGAAATATTTCGCAAAGATTTCGGATATATTTAAAAGATTTCACAAAGATTTCAATGTTTTTCCAAACCTTTAAAAGATTTTACAAAAAGTTCAAATATTTCATAAAGATTTCGGATAGATTTAACTGATTTTACAAAGATTTCAATGATTTTCCAAAGATTATTATTTCAAAAATCTGATGAAATATTGATAAAATATTTGAAATATTACGTCAAGATTTCACCAAGGTTTCAATGACTTCCCAAAAATCAAAATAATTTCAAAAACATTATTAAATATATGAAATATTTCGCAAAGATTTTGGATATATTTAAAGGCTTTTACAACGATTTACAAAATTTCACAAATATTATTAAATTTTCAATAATTTTCTAAATGTTTCACAAAGATTTTAAACGATTTCCCTGAGATTACAACAATCTAAAAAATTAATGAAACAAATATTTCAAAAATGTTGTTAATATTTTATAAAGATTTCAATGCATTTCCAAAGATTTGACGAAATTTTCAAATATTTTGTTGATATTTAGGACAGATTAAAATTTTTTTAATGATTTTCCAAAGATATCAATCATTTAAAAAATATTATTAAATATTAATAAAATATTTTTTAATACTTCACGAAGATTTCGGATATATTTAAAATATTTCACAGACTTTAATGATTTCTCAAAGATTTCAACTATTTTACAAATATTTCCAAATATTTTAAATATTTGACAAAGGATTTCAATCATTTCAAAAGTATTATTAAATATTTCCAAAATATTTGAAATATTTCGTAAAGATTTCACCAAGATTGCAATGATTTCCCAAAAATTACAATCATTTCAAAAATAGTATTAAATATATGAAATATTTCGCAAAAATTTCGGATATATTTAAAAGATTTCACAAAGATTTCAATGTCTTTCCAAACCTTTAAAAGATTTTACAAAAAGTTCAAATATTTCATAAAGATTTCGGATATATTTAATTGATTTTACAAAGATTTCAATGATTTTCTAAAGATTATTATTTCAAAAATATGATGAAATATTAATAAAATATGTGGAAAAATTTCAAAAAGATTTCGGATACATTAAAAATATTTCAAATATTTTATAAAGATTTCGTATAGATTTAAAAGATTTCAATGATTTTCCAAAGATTCATCATACTTCATAAAGATTTAAAAATTTTTACAAAGATTTCAATAATCAAAAAAAGAAATATACCCAATATTTTAAAAATATTTTACAAGGATTTCAATGTTTTTTCAAAGATTTCAATTATTCCAAAAATAGTATTAAAAATATGAAATATTTCGCAAAAATTTCGGATAAATTTAAAAGATTTCACAAAGATTTGAATGTTTTTTAAAAACCTTTAAAAGATTTTACAAATAGTTCAAATACTTCATAAAGATTTTGGATAGATTTAAATGACTTTACAAAGATTTCAATTATTTTTAATTGTAAAATAGTGGTTAGTGGATAGACTTCGAAGGTCTAAGAAAGATTTCAATGATTTTCCAAAAATTTCAATCATTTAAAAAAAAGGATTAAATATATGAAATATTCCGCAAAGATTTTTAATATATTTAAAAGATTTCACGAAGAGTTCAATGATTTCCCAAACATTGAAAAGATTTTATAAATATTTCAAATATTTCATAAAGATTTCGTATAGATTAAAAAGATTTCAATCATTTTTCAAAGATTCAAAATATTTCACAAATATTTCGCACATTTTATAAATATTTCAATGATTTTCTATGGATTTCACAAAGATTTCAAATGTTTCGCAAGAAATTCGAATAGTTTAAAAAAAATTTACAAAGACTTAAATGATTTCACGAAGATTTCGGATACATTAAGAATATATTTTAGGGACTTTAATGATTACTCAAAGATTTCAACAATTTCACAAATATTTCCAAATATTTTAAATATTTGACAAAGATTTCAATAATTTTCCAAAGATTTCATAAAAAGTTGAAATATTTCGCAAAGATTTCGGATCGATTTAAAAGATTTCTCAAAGAGTTCAATAATTTTCCAAAACATTTTAAAGATTTAATGAAAATTTCAAATATTTCATAAAGATTTCGTATAAATTTAAAAGATTTCACAAAGATTTCAATTATTTTTCAAAGATTCAAACTGTTTCGCAAATATTTAAAGAGTTTCACAAATATTTCACATATTTCATAAAGACTTCAGAAAGATTTAAAAAGTTTTTCAAGAAATTTGTATAGTTTAATCAATCAATCAATGATCTTTCAGAAATTTCATAAAGTCTTCAATGATTTCCCAAATATTTCAACATTTAAAAAATAAATATACCAAATACTTCGAAAACATTTTTAATAATTCATAAATACTTTAATGATTTTCCAAAGATTTAATTAAATTTTCAAATATTTCGTTAAGATTTCGGATAGATTAAAAAAATTTCGAAGATTTTCCAAAGATTTCAATCATGACAAAAATATGATGAAACATTTATAAAATATTCGAAATATTCCGCAAAGATTTTAAAGGTTTTGCTAAGATTTCATACAGATTAAAAAAAAAAAGATTCCACAGGCTTCAATGATATTTCAAAGATTTAACCAAATATTTCGTTGAGATTTCGGATAGATTAAAAAAATTTCAATGATTTTCCAAAGATTTCAATCATTTCAAAAATATGATGAAACATTTGTAAAAAATTAAAAATATTTCGCAAAGATTTTGGATAGATTTTAAATGATTTTACAAAAATTTCAATGATTTTCCAAAGATTTTATTCCTTTCAAAAATCTTTTTAAATATTTATAGAATATTATACAATATTTATAAAGTATTTGAAATATTTCGCAAGGATTGTAAAGGTTTTGCCAAGATTTTGTATAAATTTAAAAAAGGATTTCGCAGAATTCAATGATATTTCAAAGATTCAATCAAAATTTCAAATATTTTGTTATGATTTCGGATAGATTAAAAATATTTCAAACACTTTCCAAAGATTTCAATCGTTTCAAAAATATGATGAAACATTTATAAAATATTAAAAATATTTCGCAAAGATTTTAAAGGTTTTGATAAGATTTCGTATAGATTTAAAAATATTTCACAGACTTCAAAGATTTTCCAAAGATGTAAATCATTTCAAAAATACGATGAAACATTTATAAAATATTTTGAAGAGATTTCAAAGATTTCAATAATTTTCCAAAGATTTTAATCATTTCAAAACTCTTTTTAAATATTTCTAAAATATTACAAAATACTTATAAAGTATTTGAAATATTTCGCAAAGATTTCAAAGGTTTTGCTAAGATTTCGTAAAGATTTAAAAAAAGATTTCACAGACTTCAATGATATTTCAAAGATTTAACAAAATTTTTAAATATTTTCCAAAGAAATCAATCATTTTAAAGATATGATGAAACATTTATAAAAAATTAAAAATATTTTGCAAAGATTTTGGATAGTTTTAAATGATTTTACAAAAATTTAGATGATTTTCCAAAGATTTTATTCCTTTCAAAAATCTTGTTAAATATTTATAAAATATTATAAAATATTTATACTGTATTGGATATATTTCGCAGAGATTTTAAAGGTTTTGCCAAGATTTTGTATAAATTTAAAAAAAGATTTCACAGACTTCAATGATATTTCAAAGATTCAATCAAAGTTTCAAATATTTCGTTATGATTTCGGATAGATTAAAAATATTTCAAACATTTTCCAAAGATATCAATCTTTTCAAAAATATCATGAAACATTTATAAAATAGTAAAAATATTTCACAAAGATTTTAAAGGTTTTGATAAGATTTCGTATAGATTTAAAAAAAGATTCCACAGACTTCATGATATTTCAAAGATTTAACCAAATTTTCAAATATTTCGTTGAGACTTCGGATAGATTAAAAAATTTCAAAGATTTTAATTATTTCAAAAATATGATGAAACATTTATACATTTTTTTTTAAATATTTCGCAAAGATTTTGGATAGATTTAAAAGATTTTGCAAAGATTTAAATGATTTTCCAAAGATTTTAATCTGGTAAAAAATCTTGTTAAATATTTATAATATATTATAAAGTATTTGAAATATTTCGCAAAGATTTTAAAGGTTTTGCTAAGATTTCGTATAGATTTAAAAAAATATTTTACAGACTTCAATAGTATTTCAAAGATTCAATCAAAATTTTAAATATTTCGTTGTGATTTCGGGATAGATAAAAAAAATTTCAAACATTTTCCAAAGATTTCAATCATTTCAAAAATATGATGAAACATTTATAAAATATTTAAAATATTTCGCAAAGATTTTCGGAACGATTAAAAAATTTCAAAGATTTTAATCATTTCAAAAATATGATGAAACATTGATAAAATATTTGAAATATTTCGTATAGAATTAAAAAGGATTTCACAGACTTCAATGATATTCCAAAAATTAAACAAATTAAAACATTTACAATATTTTATAAAGATTTCAAACATTCTAGAAAAATTTCAAATATTTGACAAAGATTTCGGATAGACTTAAGAAGGATTTCAACAAAGACATTAATCATTTCAGAAAGATTTCGGGTAGATTTAAAGAAAACAAAAATTCACAAACAAATCTGATGATGAATTTCATCATTAAAATTCAGTAACAATAGCATTATTGAAAATGATGAAATACTGACCTATAGGCCTGTGCTTGGTACTGGTGATGGGAACCGTGAGAAGACCAACACTGCTTTGCAATGTGCTTGGTAAAATGTAGCTGAATCCTATATGATTTGGTGGTTCTCCCGGGTAGCATCTTGAAGTGTACACATAGAAGTCCACTAAGTAGGCCTGAAAAAATAATTCAATTGAAGCAATAAACAAGAGCAGAATTAAAATCTCACGACACTTATAAATTCAATACTGCGCATTCTTGGCTCATCCATTTTTCCGTTTTTCGCCAACATTATATATTATAAATACATAAACAAACTCACAATCAGTGATCAAAGATTGATAGATTGATCCGGACACATCACTTGCACAAATTTCTACTTTAATTATTCTTATTCTTATTATTAGTCTAAAATAAATTAGGTAGGAAGTAAACTATATCGATCATGAATTTTTATCCGTTCGCTAATAAATTTTTGCCACTTGTATAAGAAACGTCGTTGTGTTGGTAAGGCAACAAAAGAGCAACAAAAAACTTAATTACTCAGGCCTCACAGTCCCTGTGGGATAAAATATAGGGACCAATAGGTACTTTTTGTCAAGCTCATAGGGTTCATTTTTAACACTCAAATTCAGTATAAATTCACAAGAATTCAAAACAGTTTACAGGGTGACCGTTTTATTCAAAGAAAAAAATTTCCGGTTATTTCCCGGTTCCGAAAACATTTTTCACGGCCAATGACATTTAAAAAATCGAACACTATATCAAAAAAGTTTAAAAGTTGTTTTATTCAACAATTTTGTATTCGAGTGATCAATAATTTACAAAGATTTCAAATATTTCGAAAAGATTTAAAAAATTTCAACAAATATTATCAAATATTTTGCAAAAAATCTTTCGCATATTTCACAAAGACTTCAAATGTTTCGCAAAAAATTTGGATAGATTAAAAATATTTCACAGACTTCAATGATTTCCCAAGCATTACAAAAATTCACAAAAATTGTACAATATTTTATGAGGATTGCAAAATTTCTACAAAGATTTTAATAACTTCCCAAAGATTTAAAATTTTTTACAAAACTTTCGGTTAGGTTTCAAATATTTAACAAAGACTTCAATGATTTTTCAGAAATTTCATAAAAATTTGAAATATTTCGCAAATATTTCGGATAGATTTAAATAATTTTACAAAGATTTCAATTATTTCAAAGATATTAACAAATATACATAAAATATTTCAAATATTTTACAAAGATTTTAAAAATTACACAAATATTTCCCAATTTTTTTAAATATTTTACAAAGATTTCACCAAAATTTTAAATACTTGGGATAGAATTAAAAGATTTAAGAAAGATTTCAATGACTTCCCAAACATTAGAAAAATGTACAAAATTTTTACAATATTTCATAAAGATTTTTTCATAAACTTTCGGTTAGGTTTCAAATATTTCACAAAGACTTCAATGATTTTCCAAAGATTTCAACAATTAAAATAATAAATATACCAAATATTTCAACAAAAATATTTTAAATATTTTATAAAGATTTTAATGATTTTTCAGAAATTTCATAAAAATTTGAAATATTTCGCAAATATTTCAAATAGATTTAACTGATTTTACAAAGATTTCAATAATTTTCCAAAGATTACAAAAATTTCCAACAATTTTACAGTATTTTATATAGATTTCATAAATTTTACAAAGATTTTAATGACTTCCCAAAATAAAAATTTTTTTACAAAACTTTCGGTTAGGTTTCAAATATTTCACAAAGACTTCAATGATTTCCCAAAGATTTCAACAATTAAAAAAATAAATATAACAAATATTTCAACAAAAATATTTTTAATATTTTATAAAGATTTCAATGATTTTTCAGAAATTTCGCAAATATTTCGGATAGATTTAAATGATTTTACAAAGATTTCAATTATTTTGAAAATATTAAAAAATATACATAAAATATTTTACATATTTAACAATGATTTCGACC
>JAAAKG020136075.1:0-13320 GCA_010014905.2 Druon quercuslanigerum | reverse complement strand
AACACAAATTCGGAGCTGCACACTTTCCATTCAGAACTGCACACTTGTGCAGAGCTGCACGTTAGATTATGCTCTGATTAGTATTCTACAGAAAAGTGAAATTTTCAACATATTAGTCGAATACTCTATAAAAAAGACAAATTTTTAAACCAAATAAAGGAGTTTTCAACAAAAGTGTTGAATGTGATCGACTTTCCGCTCCCTTTTGGATTTTATAAAATGTGCCAGATATAACGTTATTTTATTTTACATGTTTCATTTTACGTAAAAGTTCTATGACGTAAAAACCCTCACAGCATGAGATATCGGAAGGATATTCTTTTTATCTCCCAAGATATCCTGGTAATATCACAGGAGATCCCAGGGATGTCGCAAATAATATCGAACAGGGCGGAAATCTCGATATCCCTGGAATTTCTCAAGGATATCTCAGAATACCCTCAAGTTATTCCATTAATGTCCCAATTTTATATGCCAAGGATGTTCCCAAGATAGCCCAATTCTATAATTTAGTATATTAATGGAAATTCTGATATACCTACTGCCAACTAAATTTATATTCAATCGTATCAAAATAAAATAAGAAATAATTAACCAATATTAGGTATTTTCTGGAGATTTTATACAAACTACAACATTGTATAATACAATAATGGTAAAGTCCCCTCTAAAGTCATTTTCGGGTAAAATCCATAATGGCTGTCAGTGTGCGAAAACTGTCGCGCAGTAATAAGTAACATTTTAACGAATTTCAATAATTTATCGAATTTTCGTGCCAAATTATAATAAATTATCATTTATATTATACAAAAAAATTAAATTTTTAGAAATTGACTTATTTTTTATCATAGGAAGGCTGTTTATGGTTATAAAAATTATTTGCGGTAATAATTTTGTGCTAATTATACTGAGATAGGATTTTGAAAGAAACTGAATATTCGAGATTAATACAAAGTGGTTTTTTATCAAATGGATGTTTCTGAATACTGATGTTTTCAAGAATTCTACATCCTTCATAGCAATAGGAATTTACCGAGATATCCCATTTGATCCCATTTATCTCCCAGGTTGTTCCAAGGATATCCCAGGGATAACCCGTCGGATATCCCGCAAGGCGGAAATTTGGATATCCCAGAGATATCTCCACGATATTCAGTATATCCCTGGTACGTTTCCGGGATATTTAAATGTCTCAAGTAGCATATAAATTAATTTTCTATATAATACTTGGGATATTTGAATATTCCGTAAACGTCCCAGTGATATCCCTATGATATCCAAATTTCCGCCTTGCGGTATATCCGACGGGTTATCCCTGGGATATCCTTGGTACAACCTGGGAGATAAATGGGATCAAATGGTATATCCCGGTATATCCTATTGCTGTGAGATATATTTTAATAAATTTGCATTTCAGAAATATTGGATTCCAGTGCCAAAATTGTGTGTATCCCACTCAGGACATTGAGTGGATACAGGTATGGTAAGGGGTGGAAATCTCGATACCCTTGGAATATGCCACGGGTATCCTTGGATATTTTTGGGATATTTTTCAGAGTATCCCACATCCTGTTGAGATATCCTAGGGATGTGCCAAGGATATCATTTTGTTGTAAGGGAATAATGTTTACCGCAATTTCCTCACAATTTCAAAAAAGTATTTCCTATTGCAAACAGTTCAGAAGTTATATGACTTCTTAAATTTATTTTTTAGTGAAAAAAATGTTAAATCTTTTTGTTTTGGCATAATATTTTGTACACTGTATATCTTACACGAGAATTGTATCAAGATAAATAAAAGTAGATTAAATTATCTTTGACAATAAAATAAAAATTATTTTCGTTGTTAGTTTTAAAGATACTTTAACCTACTTAAATTGATCTTCATATAGGGTGTCCAAAAAGTAAAGAAATACTTCAATAACCAATTCAAGGTAATTCTCGGAGTAACTTTTAGCGAGTAATTCAGCGGTGACCTTTAATTTGTCCTTGTCATTGACCTTCAAGGTTATTTCAAGATCAAATTGAAGATCAAGATCAAGGTCATCTTTGAGCCATGACCTGAGTACATATTCGAACGTAAAATGTCTCTTTCGATTTCCGTTGTCAAGAATAAGGGGTTCCATTGAAAAAAACGAAGTTCACGTTTGAAATAACCTTGAAGGACCAGCCCAAAGTCAAATTCAAGGTCACCACTGGATTCCTCGTTCAAAGTTACTCCAAGAATGACCTTGACCTTCTTGAAAAAATATTTTACCTGGAAAATTATTTATGTGTTTTGTTACTTTTTGGACACCATGTATAGTTTTGATGTAGGATGTATACAATGGACTAGATCTTATGCGAAATAAAAAAAATTGAACGTTTTAGTGGCTAAAAAATTATTTTATAACGCCATAAATTCTTCACTATTTACACTTGAACAATTTTCCTTTTTTTTGAATTATTAAAAAAATCCATTAACTTCCTTTTCACTGTAACTATTACGTAAAATGAACCAGAATCGTACAATTTAAATAAAACTCATGTCTTTCATATATTTTCTAAAATCTAAAAGAGAGCGAAAAGTAAATGAATATTGATGACATAGGATCTTTTTTTAGGCGCAAAATTAAAGGGTTTAAGCAGAGAAAACTTTACTTATTACTCGTTTCTTCGAAAAAATGACATCAATTGAACAAACAAATAATGAGATTTTTAAATGGGAAATTAAATTGAACAAGAAAATAAATATTTTTTAACTTGATTTAGACGCAAAAATGGCCACATTTCTCGATTACAATGCTACAAGTTCTGACGACAGCAGGAGTTCTTCTTTCCAAAGAAGAAAGATATGCGCTTGAGCAAAGATATAACGACGATTTGGGATTCAATTATTTTCGATTCATTGAATAACTCGAGTCTCTCCCTATTGAAGAACCTCTTTATAATGCAGTTCTTGAAAGAACAAATAAAATTTATTCTGATAAACCGCCTCTAAAACCGACTCAAGATGAAACCAATATCGTCATTATTCTTGCAAAAATCAAAGCTAAGGCCGTTCGTGAAAGAATTAAGGTAAAGAAGAATTAATAATTTATAACTTTAAACCAATTAATATAATGAAACATTTATTTATAATTGATCACGGCCATATAATTAAATTCAATTAATAATAATAAATAATTGCGATTAGGTTTCAAAAATTTTGAGACCATTAGTAAATAGGCCATAGAGCCATAGGCCATAGCCATAGAGTAATAAGTAGATTCGATTTTATTCGAGGTATGGATCAATTGAGATGTAATTTTTCTTGTGCGGAAATCCAAACAATTATGGAGGTTTTCAAAGCACCTCTAAGGTTCGTGTCATTAGAACTTGCTTAATACATTTTTATTAATTAATCATATAATTTATACATTAAGGAGAGAATGAAGGATGAACGACTAACGAAACAAGTAAAACAATGTAAAGTAAGTGGCAGCGTGCCCAGATGCAGACCGCGGAAAGAATGGTTAGAATAACTGAATGAGACCCTAGTTACAAGGGACATAAGAAGCCACAGAAACGCGAGAGCCTGCATGAAAAAATGCATGGACGTTAAAGAAGCTAGAGAACTATGCCAGGACATAAAAGTGTGGCGGAAAATAGTTAATAAGAAGAGTGTGAGTAGAGTGAATGACGCCTGAAACAAAAGAGCTTCAATACTAATGGACCCAAGTGGGGAATCTCACATGACGATACTGTGAGGATCTTCACTTGGGGCGATCGCTAGAGATTGATCCGCAACCTGGGTCGAAACAGTGTTGCGGAATGAACGTGTTATTTAAATAAATAACAGGAGAATTCTAGATCAATCTAAAATTTTTATAACCCCTTCCCCACCCGAGTGAGTCACGCCTACCTCGAAAGGGAAACGGCTTAATGGTGTAATAATAATAGTAATACTAATAATAATAATAAGGAATTAATAAATGAAGGAAATAAGTTGACCATTTCTTATGAAATTGTACAGTCTGATCCAGTTGATTTACATTGAAATACATTGAAATGTTTTGTTCACCAAGGCAGATGAATTATGAAAAAATTAACAACAATTATTCTCTATAGAGTGTTATACACAGTGGGATCAAATTCACATAATTTAATTATTTTTGCGGCAGCCTGAGGTGTAATACGAGGTGTGGACAAAAAGTTCTTAGACTGATGTTGTAAAAAATTTTCTTTTATTTATTCGTCTGCAAATACTTTATCCCCTTCAAAGCACTCCCCTTTAGAAGTGATACACTTAAACCAGCGCTTCTGCCATTCTTCTGCTTATCATTTCTTTTTGAATGGTTGCTACATCCAGAAAATGTTTGCCTCGCATCGACATTTTCACTTTAGGAAAGAGAAAAAAGTCGCATGGAGCCAAATTCGGGGAATAGGAAGGGTGTTCCATGGTTGCGATATTTTTCTCCGCCAAAAACCGCTTCACAATCAGGGCTGTGGGAGCCGGCGCATTTAAATCGGACCGCCCCTGGCGGACCGAAGGAACCGAAAGGAGCCTCTACAAAGTATCTCCGGTTGCTTCTTGAAAAACTCAAAAAAAACAGCAAGATCACCTTTTAAATTGTTAAAATTCGGATTCTACGTTAAAATTTCCATTAGAAACTTACGGAGAAATCGCAATACTTTTTTTTTGAAGCGTTAAAAAATTTTAAAAAATGCCATTAACTTCTGCTGAAGGTGACTTCAAGCACATCCATAATAGTTCAAGTAGCATGTTATGCACGAAGTTACCGACGGAACGATTATTAACTGCTGCTAGAAGAAGATGCACTTGAAGCCGCCTTCGGCCCATGCAAATGACAGTTATTTTATTTTTTAAAGTTTGTAACGTTGCAAGAAAAAGTATTGCGATTACTCCGTGAGTTTCTAATGAAAATTTTTACGTATAATCCGAATTTTAACAATTTAAAAGTTGATCCTGCTGTTTCTTTTGAGTTTTTTTAAGAAGGAACCGAAGGGGGACACAGTGGGATCTTTAGGGGAACTTTTTAGAGGCTCTTTTCGGTTCTTTCGGTCCGCCATGGGCTCCATTTGGTACCGCTGACGAAAAATGCTCTTACAGAAAACGACGCCGAATAAAACGTACTGCTTCGATTGCGCCGAAATTTTTACTGAATGTTTACGAACTTTTTGTACATTTGTAGAAAAAAACTAAAAAGTGAATTTTCTCTAAAAGGGTACTTTCGATTTTTTATTGATTTTTGTTAGACACACAGTAATATGAGGTAAATGTCCTGTTATAGTTTTATCAAAATTAAACTATTTCTCACATAGAAAAACTTACTTCTCATGCTATAAGATCAATTTTTAGAAATATTAATCCTTTTTTAAACATAATTAGCTTTATACATTGAAAAAACTAAAATCATATATATATATATATATACAAAATATGCATTTACAAAATTTATAAATATTAGATCTTTTAGATTTTAAATAGAAAAAATTAGTGAAATTATAATTTTTAATTCCCTGTTAGAAAGATTTTGAAATTTAAAAGTTATAAAGTTACAGAGGTAACGGAGAATTTTACAAGACTATAACGTAACGGCACCTTAAATTTACAAAAATTATAAATAAATTTTCATACGGTTTCAGAAAATTTCGTAATTTTATTTAAAAATTCTAAATTTGTAACTAAGTTTTTCAAACATTATCCAAAGTTTACGAAACTTGTGATTAAATTTTTCCAAATTTATCATTATTTCTCGAAATGCATCATCTGGATGATATCATTTTGTCAAAAAAAAAATTCCGAATGTTGAAATGAACCGAAAATATAATCAGTGAAAAAGAAAATTTGCGAAAAACGAAAATTTCCGAAATTTTAAATTAGGAATAAAAAACTCTACAGAAAATCTCTATGACCGACGTTTAAGTATTTGTAATTGATTAAATTCCGGAAAGTATGTAATAATTTTCAACATACCATATTTCTTATCTGTTAAAATAATGATTTATTTTACAGCTATTTGTGCAGAGTTTCAAGTTTTGAAGCGTTAAAAAAAATTTTAAACTATGCAGCGTATATAAAAAATATATATAAATAATAAATAAATAATATATATAAAATATATATATTATTCTAACAGTTATAACAAATATGAACTAAAAGTTTTGTTGTGAATTTGAACTTTTGACAATTAGAAATTTCGGGAATTTACTCATTCCTAGTGATGCATAAGAAGCATTACATTTTTTTTACAAAACCTCGTTAGATTTAAGTTAAACTTGAAACACAGCACTCATCACATCGAGACGAGCGATTACGCAGTAGAGATGATCGTCTCGCCCAGACCGAAATTTTGGATTGTCAATCCTTGATCTCCATTATATTTTAGTTCCATTTTTTAATATTTCAAGGAAATCTCGAATCTGTCCAAAAATAAAATTAGCAAATCTCAAGAGTTTATTCATTTTGTGAAATTTATATTTTAGGATTTTGAAAATTCTTGTTACATAGTTTTTGCGACTTTTTTGTACCAAGTTTGACCCTAAAGGGAAAAATTGTAAAAATGTCTTAATAATTTAGAGAAATTCTGTAAAGACTTAAATTAAAAATAATCTTAAGAACTTTAAAAATGATTAATTATTTCTAACGCTATTCTAATTTTTCGAAAACATCGAAATTAGAATCAAAAAAATATTTTCACCGTTAGTATATGTTAAAAAAAAATTTCCTAAATGATAAATAACTTGACAGTTTTTTTTCAAATGCACGCTATTTTAGTAACACTATTCCTACTGTAGCGACATTTTTTTCTTAAAAACTTACGTACACTCGTAATTTTTTTTATAATTCCAAACATTAAGCAGTATACAAAGGTTGCTCAGCTTCTTTTTTTAATTTCCCAAATGGAAAACTCGATATCTCAATTCGTGCAAGTTGTTGCGAAAAAAACGTCGGTATTGTAGGAATCCCATGACGTATCACCAGAGTGAAGGTGGGAGATATCCAATTCCTGTACTCATTGCTTGTAGTACATGGCCTTTAGGAATTAAATAAGAGTGTACATTGCACTTCAAGCGGCCGCATATAAAACATTTTAAAGAACATTTTTAGTCCATGTTTTTATAATTCATCTTTTAAAAATTCAGGTAGCCATAAGTTCATGAAACTTCGTTCTTTGGTAAACAAAATAAATACATCTTATATTTTGCCTTGGAAAATAATATATTTCAGCCGCAAGTATTGTCAAGTATAGAATCCAGGACTTTTCGGAAAAAACATTATTGGGTTTCCAATACTTATTTGCAAAAAAAAGTATTAGATACATTACTTACCAATACTTCTTCTACATAAGGTACCTTCTTGCATACAAAAAATTATATAAAAAATAAAGATTTCTTTGTTTGTTGCATCAAAAATAATTTATGGTACAGTTAATATTATCTAAAAATAATATAACAATTGATTAATAAAGGCCAGAAGACGTCGATTACGTGAAATTCGCTTCTGTTGTCGAAGAAGCTGTGGCAATCGGATCTTTAGAAAGATCACCTTTATTAGTTCCTATTCAGCACGTGCCTTCGAAAAGTTCTAGTCAGAATTTTCTTAATTTTGATGAAAGAATTTTGCTGTCAAAGGCAATGGATAAATTGTGCATCGTCAAAGAATATAATCTCGAAGAGCTTTTCATGGTCATATTTTATAAACTATTCTACTTGCAGTATAATTATGTCACTTTTATCATTTAAACTGATTTTGAAGCATGTATTAAATACCTACCTATAATGAGGTGGTCGAAGTGGAAAAATGATTATTTTTGTATCTGAACTGGCAATCAGAAATTATTGGCGTAAAATAAAAATCTAGTAAAGGGGACAAAAATAATCTAATAGCTTGACATTTATTTGAAACAAATTATATACTTTAAAATCAGACCAACGAACTTTTAAATATAACATATATAACATGTAATAGTCCCGTTTTACGTATTGGTTTTCGTTTTGATAAAAACACTACATAGGCCGCTTTTTGACATGGTTTAATTTTTTTGTTTTTAACAAAAAATAATTATTAAAATTAATTTTGAAATAATGTTGAAGAATTTCAACAAGGAAAAATTACTTAAAGCCCTTTCTGTTAGAAAAATGTTGCATTTAATAAGCAGCAACGAATTGGATGTTGTTCATAAGTGTTTTTCAGTCGAACGTACCAGTCTCTTATTGGAACTTGATTACAGGAACTTTCTTCGAGCCTTGCACCTGCTAAGAGAAAACAAAAAGACGCTTCCCTTTTAGAAATGATCGAGTTACAAATTTCTTCGTATTTAAGAACAAGATTCTGAAGCTTCAATTATTTTTAAATCCTTTCTCTTTTTTCTTTCAAATGTTGTACCATTTAAAAAGTCCCATATTACAAATTATATTGAATTGAAACCTAATGTAGTGTTATACTTCTAATCAACGATGCTCATGGTGTCTGCAGATCAGGAAAAACCTGAAAATCAAGGAAAAGTCAGAGAATTTTTATGTTTCGGGAAATTCAGGAAAAAGTAAAACACTAAGAAAAATTGGCAAAAGTCAGGGAATCAGGGTCACTTTTAGGATGCCGGTCACCTTTTTTCATTGGATCAATCCATAGGTTAACCACTATTGAATTCAGATCTATACCTATTTTTAAATTTTCTTGAATTCTTTTGAAATATTTCACTGTATTAAAAAAATTTCCTAAAATTTTGAACAGATTTTAATCAATTGAAGGGATTTCAAAAGATTTGAAAGAATTTCAAATATTTTAGGGTATTTAAAAAAATGTAAAGGAATTTCGGATAGATTTCAATAATTCATGATGATTTCAAAAGATTTTTAAAATTTTAGAGTATTTTGCAAAATGGCAAGGAATTCTCAAGATTTTTTAAAAGTTTCAAGGGTTTTCAAAAGATAACAAAAGATTTCGAAGCATTTGTAAGCATTTATAATATTTTAGGGAATTTTAAAAGAGTTCAATGCATTTTTAAGAGATTAAAATTTTTTCAAGGAATTTTCAAGTATGTTAATGATTTTAAGAGATTTATAAAAAACTTTGCATAGGTTTTCAAAGAACTTACTAGAATTTCGGCAGATATGGAACAATGTGCTAGGACCTATAACGTTTTATGATGTTTTGAATGATTTGAATGGATCATATAAGATTTCTAAGGATTTCATTGTTTCTAAGGGTTTTTAAAAGCTCTCAAGGTATTTCATTAAATTTTTCCGGATTTTATTAAATATCAACAGATTTTATGTAATTTCATGGGATTTTATAATATTTTAATAGTCATTTTCAAGTACTTTAAAAAGTTTCAAATGATTGTAAGGGATTTAAAAGATTATAAGGAATTTTTAATTGATTTCAGCAATTTAATGGAATTTGAAAAGACTTTTAACATTTTAATATATTTCAAAGGATTCCAAGCTATTTTACGAGTTTTACCAATTTTAAGGGGATTTACAAAGATTTAAAAGAACTTAAAATATTCTAGGAAATTAACAAAATTCCAATGCATTTTCAATTGATTTTATTTGTTTATTGGGATTGCAAAGAATTTTTAATATGTTAGGCTATTTTAAAAGATTTCAAGACATTTTTAAGAGATTTAACATATTCAAAGTGATTCCCAAAAATGTTGATAATGTTAAGGCATTGAAAACATTTTGTTTGCCGTTGTGAAGAATTTTCTAAAATTTTGGACGATATAAAACAACTTAAGGTTTAAAAATATTTAAAAAGCTTCCAATATATTTTATATTAATGGTCACGAAAAATAGAAAATTAGTCATGGAAAAATTAAAGATCTCTGAAAATTAAGTTTTATGAAAAAATTATGGTTGATCTGGAATTTTTTTGGAACATAAATTTTTGGTGGTAAATACTCAAGTTGAAATGTAATATTAAATTCTACATTGATCTTTTTAATTTTTTTGTATTAAAAAAATAATGGACTTTTCAATAAATTAAAAATTTTAAAAAATGTCAAGGAGGGTTGAAAATTGAGACTGTCAGAACCATCTGCCGGATAAGAGAAAAATTATTCGAAATGCTTCCATTCTCTTCCAATAGACGGCTGTAGTGACCTGAAAATCGAGACATTTGAATTGAAAATATCTTGCTCGAAATGTTATTTCTTTTGAAATGTTATTTATTAATTTTTAAATGAAATGTTTATTCATATTGTAATAAATGTTATTATTTAATTTTTAGAAGTTAACGATTTTTCTTCAATTTGTCTTTCTGATCATTTACTACTATAGGTATATATTTATTTACTGATTTTCAAAGACTACTTGTTTTTGTTTATAAGAATATAACATTTCAGTCACGTTTGTGAACTGATCTTCTGAAAGGCAAAGCTCTTTCAAAGCCTTATGATTCGTTTCACGAGTTTCCAAAACTTTGAAGATAATTAAGTGGACCTTAACCCGCCAAGAAAAAAGATGAGAAACCCCTGAGGTCGTGACTCGTGACCTAGTTAGACAATCGAGAACCCCTTTTATCATAAAGAGAGTATCGTTAATGCCGCTCGTTCTAAAAGGGTTACATCTTAAAAAAACCTTATGGTCATCTTCTTGCAAGTGAAAGTTCTTAAAATAAAGCCAAAAATCAGAATTCAAAAAAAGCTTTTTTTTTAAAAAGCATTTCCAGCGTGCCAAAAAGTAATTTGATATAAAATTAATTCAAATGCTTTAAAAATACTTCAATATTTAATTCACTTAAAATTTTAAAGTATAATGTGAACCGAAATTTTAATTTAAGTTTAAACCAATCATTCTATTTTAATTAAAATTGATCTTGAATTCAGAGAAAAACTGAATTTTCTCGAGCTTCCTCTCTTGACGAAAAATAATATAAAAAGCAAAAAAATGCAAATTTGATCATTTTTTATGTACACAATGTATGCACATATCTTGCGTTTATTTTTGTAGCTTTATTGATTTCTTCTTGTGATCTCGTTTCTGGTGCATGTATTTAAATTTTATTTTTACATGCCTGCCTTGTTATCTGTCATCCATCGATCTCGTCAAATATGATGCTGATGCTGTTGCTTTTACGAAATGTATGTCAAGGCATAACATTTATAAAAAATTCCGTCACAGAAATCTTTATTTTATTTTTGGCTGATGCATTTATTTAATTCTTTAATAAAATATCACTCACTGATAATGGCAACTGGATTGGATATTGAATATTTTATTTTATTCACTGATAATTATGTTAAATGAGTACTCGACCTACTTTCAGTGTGGGAGTTATTTGATTATTAATTAATAAATGTGTTGGCTATATGCATTAGGGTTGCCCAAATACACCCACTTTTGATTTTTTACGTTTTAAACTGTAAACTTGTTTTTCACACTGAAAAAATAATTGCGTATAAGTAAATTTTTTTCATGATTAAAATTAACATATAAATTATTTCAAAAAACTAATGCAACTTTTAAAACTGATTATTCAGTAATTAAGAAAGGGCTTTATAAAAAATGAATGAAACAAATAATTATTAGGATTATTTTGTAAGCCTTAAAAGTTGTGGTTTTTGCTTAAATCTCTGATTTTCAATAGCCTATTTTAGGCCTTACATATAGTTTGTTATCGCTGATAACTCTTTTCAGTAAAAAATTGGTTCCTCTGTTTTTTTTAACTGAAAAAAAGAACTTTTATTCTCCAATTAACAACAAATGAGGAGATAAGTTTAAAAAAGTCAAAATTTAAATTTTGTTGACCCTCCCTAATATGTAAATATAATACTAATACAGTAATTGGAAAGTAGAGTGAATGTGTAAAAAATATGTAAATCAATTGTGTAAAGTTTCTACGCATTTTTTTAAATGTTTTTAATCATTTTTTTGAATTATGGATTTCAATATTTCAGAGAAATCAATAGAAATTTAGGAAATATGATAGATTTGATTGTAGGACCGGTAAAAATATTAAGGAATTTGATGAAATTATTAAAAAACTGAGAATGGCTGTGTTACAGAACGAATGCTTAGTTATGGAGTTTTTTCTAAAAAGATTTTTGAGATTATTAACAAAGTATGTTTTTATTTTAAAAACAAAAGAAACAAAGAGAATTTTCATTAAACTACAATAAATATAGAAAATCTATCTTAAATTTTATTGTAAAAGATTTTCATGCACAGATAAACAGGCGAAATTGTGAATATTAAAAACATACTAATATTTGGATGATTAAAAAAATGACTTTCAAATTTGAAAATGCATCCTAGACTAAGGTGTATATTTTTATTTAACAAATTATTTCAAACTAGTTTTTTTATTGACTTTTTTTATTTCCTGAATGTCATGAACATGCATTAATTATATTTTGATTAATATTAAAATATTCCCTTTTATATTGACATCGTCGTAAATAAAAAAGGTAAACAAAATACCTAAACACATTTTTAAGGAAAATAATAATTTTTTCTCACTTGCTTCACATTTTTCTACAATAAGTAACGTCTTTTAGTTTACTTATTGTATTTCGTAATTATTACACCGTATGCCTAAATTCTTACAGCTGGAAACGAAAAAGATAAAAATTATATTTTCCTTAAAATTGAGTTTACAGATTTGCATTAAATCATGTAAAAATATGGCAATGTAAAAGCGGATTACAGAAAATTAACCCATTAACGACCAAAGCTATCAATTTTATAACATGAGTTTGACCGCAAAATCTATGGGTATAACAAAACAATAAATAGATCAAAAGTACTATTCTTTATGTTTTTGGGCAAGCTTAATTCGAATCCGTCGTCAAAATTCGAATATTTTGACTTCAAAATTAAATATGGCGAGTTTTGCATACAAAAATAGTGAAAAATGTTTAATTTTTATTTTTATAATTTTTTATCAGACATAAAATGCGTTAATATCTTAAAATTTCTTCAACTATCGGTGCACAAAATTCTTAAACTTTAACAGAAAATTTTTATATATGAGCTTTTTCTTCCAAAATGGCGGACAAAATGCAAAAATGTCCCAAAAACTGTTTTTTTTTCCATCATCGTTATTTTTCACAAAAACTTCAAAGTTTTAAAAAAAGTTCCATAGATTAAAAACGTCTTAAAAATTAACCATAGAATACTATAAAATTTTTTCAGATTTTTTAGAACAAAATTTTTATTATTAAAAAATTTGTACCAAAAATCTGAAAAAAATTTCATAGTGTTAATTTCAAGGGATTTTCAATCTATGGAACTTTTTTTTAAACTTTGAAGTTTTTTGAGAAAAATAACGATGATGAAAAAAAACAGTTTTTGGGACATTTTTGCATTTTGTCCGCCATTTTGGAAGAA